>ML798385.1:53608-71724 GCA_009831015.1 Picea engelmannii | reverse complement strand
AGGCCTACTAAAACTGCAGCAACCACGACTAAAGAAAAGAAAGCTCAGAGTGTTTTGTCAGCAGCCAAAGAACCTGTCGCTGAGGTAAGGGAAGCTCCTAAGCCTGTTTCCTCTTTTAATTTTGAGCATGAAATTCAAAAGATTAGGATTCCCGTCCCCATCTCTGAGCTAGTTAAAAATGAAGACTTTAAAAGGTCCCTCTCTAAGCTGCTACAATCTTAGTCCCTTCAGCCTCCCTCTGACTCAGTGAACCTTCAAGATGAGAAGCCATCTGTCATCCTAGGTCCCATGGTAGAAGACAAAGATGATTCATCCCCTCCCTTCTACACCTCCCTGAATATACATGATAAAGTGTTGCATAATTGCCTCATGGATTCAAGAGCTTCCCATAACCTTATGCCCAAGATAGTCATGGAAGAACTAGGACTAGAAGTGACCAAGGCCTATCATGATTTGTACTCTTTTGATTCGAGGAGGGTGCAATGTCTAGGAGTCATCAAGGACCTGGTGGTTTCTTTGTTTCAGCTGCCTATGATGAGTGTGGTCATGGACATTGTGGTAGCTGATGTTCCCCCCAAGTTTGGCATGTTGTTGTCAAGGTCTTGGATTAAGAGACTTGGAGGAACATTACAAATGGATCTCACATATGCCACCATCCCATTTTTTGGAGGGGAACACAGGAGGTTGTACAGAGAAGCCCAACTAGCCTATATTGTCAGTGATGAAGCAAACCCCACTAATCACCCCATCTTTGCACTTGACAGGGTCTAGTTTGTTACAGATCAACGAAACTCCTGAGGCCCCTTTACATATCAGAAAGCAACCCATTCTTAATCAAGAGATACCTCCTCCAACCACCTCTATTTGGAAGATGTTCTTTGATGGAGCTTCCTCCAATATAGGTGCAGGTGCCGGAGTGGTTTTCATATCGCCCTGTCAAGAGATCATATCTTTGTCATACAAGATGGAATTCGAAATCACCAACAATGTGGCAGAATATGAAGCTCTTGTTCTGGGTCTAAGGACTGCAAAAGAGATGGGAATAAAGGAGATTATTGTGTTTGGGGATGCAGAATTGATCATCCAACAGGTCAGAAATATTTATCGGGCCAAGCATCCTCGGCTTAAAAGCTACAGAAATGAGGTATGGGACTTGATTGATAATTTCTTCTCTGCTTTCAACATTGTTTTTGTCCCAAGGGAAGAGAATGCAACCGACTCCCTAGAAGTCTCAGCCAGTTTGTTCAGGATCCCCCTGCCCCCAAAGATTAATGATGAGGTCAAAGTAAGATACAGGCCATCCATCCCGGACAACATAAAGCATTGGAAGGTATTCAAGGACAATCTTGAAATCGAAAAATTTCTTCAGTCCGTCGATGAGTTTTCTGCACTGCACATCGATCAGGACCCTGATCCCGAAGGTGACCCCCCCTCTGAGGTATTCTTGAATAAAATTGTTAATCACCAGATTATTCAACTGCCTAGCAATCACATTCCGAGGGGACTGGTCCCTTTAGAAAGACTGTTTGACAAAAATGATGTGGCAATAAAGAACGGCGTCTCAAGTGAAGATGCTGACATAGTCGAATGCAACATTGGCACACGGGATGAGCCTAAGTTCGTCAAATTGTCAAGAAGACCGACTAATGAACAGAGGGCGGACTACGCTGGGTTATTAAAGGAATTCACTGATGTGTTTGCATGGGCCTATGAAGACCTCAAAACCTATGATATATCTGTCATTGAGCACAAGATCCCACTAAAAGAAGAGGCTAAGCCATTCAGGAAAAAGCTGAGACAGATAAACCCCATGTTGCTACCTGTCATGGAGAAAGAAGTGAAGAAATTGTTAGATGCCCAAATCATTGTCCCCTTGAGGTATTCTAAGTGGGTAGCTAATTTGGTCCCGGTAAGAAAGAAAAGTGGAGAAATCAGACTCTGTGTTGATTTCAGGAACCTAAACAGAAGATCAAGGAAAGACAATTATCCCCTACCCAACATGGAACACATATTGCAGAAGGTCACTGGTGCATTTAGAATATCCATGATTGATGGCTTCTCTGGTTACAATCAGATATCAGTCATGCCTGAGGACAGAGAAAAAACAACCTTCACGACTCCTTGGGGCACATTCATGTATGCCAAAATGCCTTTTGGATTGATGAATGCAGGGGCAACCTTTCAGGGAGCTATGGATATAGCCTTCATCGAGGAGAAAGATCAGTTTGTAGTGATCTATTTGGATGACATCACAGTCTTCTCCAGGTCAGACGAGGAGCACTGCTGCCACTTGAAAAAAGTTTTCCTGAAGTGTCGGAGGTATGGCTTATCTTTAAATCCCAAGAAATCTTTGTTTGCTATGAAGGAGGGGAAGCTTTTAGGCCATATAGTATCAGCAGAGGGAGTGAGAATTGATCCTAGCAGGGTAGAGGAAATTCAGACCCTGTCTCTTCCCATATCCAAGAAGGAAGTCCAGGCCTTCTTGGGGAAGATTAATTTTCTGAGGAGATTCGTCTCAAATTTTGTTGAGTTGGTGAGACACATCACAACCATGCTTAGAAAGGGAAATGAAGTGATATGGACCGCTGAACCCAGGGAATCTTTTGTCCAGATAAAAAGGGCATTGACTGAGGCACCGATGCTGATCAGTCCTGACTATTCCAAAGATTTCCTGATTTTTTCTTTTGCTTCTTGTGATACAGTAACAGCGGTCTTATTGCAGAGAAATGATCAAGGGCGAGAGCAACCTATTGCCTTCTACAACAAAGCATTGAGAGATGCAGAACTCCAGTACGAAATCATGGAGAAGCAGGCTTATGCCTTGGTAAAAGCCCTCAAAGCTTTCAGAGTCTATGTCTTGCACTCAAAGATCACCGCGTACGTTCCTTCTGCCTCTGTGAAGGACATCCTCATACAGTCTGACATAGACGGGAGAAGAGGTAAATGGATTTCCAAGATCCTGGAGTTTGATCTAGAGGTTAAGCCCACCAAATTGATAAAGGGGAAGGGTTTAGCTAAGCTGTTGGTTGAATCCAATTGCAAATCTTTGGGGATTAACTTCATCAATGAGCAGGCCGAGTCATCCAACAAGAGTTCCCAAGGCGCTTTATCTCTAGCAGCATGCCCCTCGTACAAGGATATCCTTTACTTTCTGCAAGAATTGAGGCCTCCTGATGGCATGGAAAAAAGCAAGGCAAGAGCTCTAAAGCTCAGGGCAGTCAGATATTGCCTCACTGACCAAACCTTGTACTGGAAAGACCCTTTAGGGGTATTTTTAAGGTGCCTGGACCCACAAGAAGCCCAACAGGTTACATTTGATTTCCACGGTGGCCTTTGTGGGGGTCATCATTTCTAGAAGACCACGACCCATAAGATCCTCCGAGCTGGGTATTACTGGCCCACTTTATTCCCTGATGTCTGCAAAGAAATCAGAGCTTGCATCAAATGCCAGAAGTTCTCAGGAAAGCAGCAGCTCAAATCTCTGCCATTAAATCATGTAGTAGTTTTAGCACCCTTTTAGCAGTGGGGATTGGACTTCATTGGAGAAATTCATCCCCCCTCAAGTGGCCAGCACAGATGGATCCTGACTGCGACAGACTATTTCACCAAATGGATGGAAGCTGTCCCCACCAGGAGCACTTCCCACAAAGTAATTATCAGCTTCCTGGAGGATATCATAGCCAGATTTGGCTGCCCTAGCAGAATTATCACTGATAACGCCGCCCCCTTCAGGTCTAAGCCTCTGGTCAAGTTTTGTGAACAGTATGAGATCTCACTGATTCACTCCACTCCCTATTATCCTCAAGGAAATGGACTGGCGGAATCTTCCAATAAAAGTTTGATCAAGCTCATTAAGAAATTGTTGGAAGACAATAAGAGGGCCTGGGATTCGAAACTCAAATTTTCCCTATGGGCTGACCGAGTGACAACAAAGAAGTCCCTAGGCATCTCACCTTTCCAACTTGTTTACGGAATAGAGGCCATTTTTCCTACTCAGCTCGCCTTGTCTGTGGCAAAATTCCTCCAGGACCTTGAAGGAGAGCCTGACAATATGGTCAGAAGGATTCATCAGATGGTGGAAGTGCAGCAGATTAGAGAGTAGGTCATGAACAGGGCCTACAACCATCAACAGAAGATCAAGCAGGTTTTTGACAGGAAGAGCAGAAAGAAATAATTCGAGCAGGGTGACCTGGTGCTCAAATGGGATGCACCCAGGCAGGACAGGGGCAAGCACAGTAAGTTTGATGCCCTCTGGTTTGGGCCTTTCAAGACCCTTGAAGTTTTTTCAAACAACACGTACAGGTTGCAGGATCTGGAAGGCAAAGAGGTTTTCAGTGGCCCAGTAAATGGGCATTTCTTGAAAAAATGTTTTTTGTGAGCCGCAGTCGGCTCTTTTGTTTTTTGTAAATATTGTTTTGTTTTCAGCTTAATAAGTGACTCCATAGCCCAACAGCGAGGCATTGAATCTGCAAAAGTGTTCTTAGAGCATCACAGGGATGACTCTATCCCCCATGGAGCCTAATGTTAGCGACATTTCTGGTAAGAGGGGTTAGAATGCGAAGGAGTGAGTGAAAAACCCATTTACTATAAGTTTGGGGGCGCAAATGCGCTTATGATTAAGCGGCAAGCAAATTTGGATGGCAGAGATTCGTGCGCCTGGATCAACGACGCACATAGGATTCCGGAGCCCCCCCGCCTTTCTAGCTTTAAACAGAGGGGGGGGGTCCGGAATCGAGGGCGCACCTCTTCAACGGCTACGATCGAAGCGCCCGGATCAACGACATGCAGGGTGATTCCGGACCCCCCCCCTCGCCTTTCTACCTTTAAGCGGGAAGGGGGGGTCCGGAATCGAGGACGCGTCTCCCCGACGGCTGTGATTAGAGCGCCCGGATCAATGACGCATATGCAATCCGGACATCCTCTGTTTTTCTGCGTTTAATTAATGTGGGGCCCCCTTTCTTGTCGTATCATCTTGCCATCCGTTCTCCACTTGACCGTGTGATGAGTCTCACCCCCCTTTATCCCCTCCCCATCTCATCATCGACTCACCACCTGCCATGTGTCCTGCCCCTTTCCATGTCAGCCTCCCATTAAAGCGTGCCCGTTATATCTCATCTCCTGCTCCCTCCGCTTATTGCCTTCCGTCATGTGTCTTCCCCTTGCCGCCTCTCTCACACCTCATTGCTTCTTAATTCACCCCCACGGTTTTGGCGCCACCACTCCCATTCTGCGCCCAACCCTTCACGCTGGCCTCCACGCATATTCATCGGGCCGTTCAGTTAATCCAGGTGGTAGCACGAGGGATCTTCCACGTCCCCAAGGTGCCAAGTCGTCCGATCATCCTCAATCTCAATGAAGCAGTTATTAAGGTAGTTGGTGGTGGTTAGACATCATCTTTGCCATAATGGGAAAGTTCGGCGACGAATTAAGAGCACGTCGATTCACCTGCGGAACTGTTAGAAGTCTGATTGCGTCTGCCATAGGTGCACGATCACCCAGAGACTGCAGGTGCAGATTGTCAGAAGCCATGCAGACGCAAAGCTCTTAATGCAACGTCTCGGTTTTGTTGTTGTTGTTGTTTTGAGTATATGTAGGCGTTTTCGCCATTTTTGTAGGGATCGATAGTAGAGTGGAGCTCCCGACTGTAATGTTTTAACAACCATTCTAGTTCCCTGGTTGTGCATATGTATCTGAGATTTCTTGTTTTATGACAAACAGTTTTCCTACTTCGCCTTTGTTTTCGTCTCATGCCAGAGAGTTCATGATCGAATGATTCGCATGAATTGTTGCAGTTATGTTATGATAAAGGATTTGTTGTTGCATTACTGTTTTCTCTGGTTTTCTGCGTTTGAATGTAAGAAGATCTTGCCTTTGGACGTTTCTTCCCACAGTCTGTTAGGAACCTGATGTTTGTAATAGATCCCTGCACTCTTCTTATACAAGTCTTCCCCCTACTCACCCTTATTACAACTCACTGTTTGAAGTTTATCTAAGACCTCACTTGCCCATGCATGCCTGGCCTATTTTCAGAATTGAAATGATGTTGTCCTGAGTTTGCCTCCATTTGATCATCCATTTTATAAACAAATCGTGACATTAAACTGATGGGTGTCGGGCTTTGCTCCTGCTGCAATCCAAGAGTGACTTCCGACGCTAACAGTACCAAATTTTTGTTTGCGACTTCATTCAAATGATAAGAAGAATGGAGATGTAATAAAAGAATCTTAATAAAAAAATAGAAAGAAAAACAAGATATACATAAATGAGAGGTGAATCCAATGAATGGTTCCCTCAATTAGAAAATATTTCCAGATAAAATCCTTATGGGATTATTACAAAGAAACTCAACGACACTGCCTAACCCCCCATAAAAGTCTTTAGGTGCTTCCTTTATGCATTATGAATGCTTGAATTCCTACAGTCGAATATGCAATTGTTTCTGAAAATAGATTTTAGATCAGGTCAAAAGGATGATTTGACACCTCAATGGGTGTGTTGTCCCAACCTCTCCAAAAGACATGAATTATGATGTTGTACTCTACCTCCATTTATGGAACTTCTTTAGATAAATGGATACCTTTGATTGATGTGTGAGGAAGGTTGATTGTTTACCACATAAAACCATGTATTGCTTATCTACTATCCAATTGTGTGACTTCCCAACTGTGTGAATAACTCCCCATGCATATCGAGTGGTCATAACAAAAGGCGGGATTTTACTTTAGGAATAATCCCACATCAACTAAGATATTGTATATTCTTTTGTTTATATACGCATGGCTTTTATTTTGTTATCGATGCATTTTGCACAAGACTCCTCACCATGGGAACATGAGTGAGTTTTCTCATCTTATGATTTGGAATTTGTGGATTGGTGCAATCTAAAGACTTGGAATAATTTTAATAATCCATATTTATTTGACTCCGTAGAGGTCCTACTGCCACGTTCACTCGGTAGAAGGAATTCCCCTGTGCTTGGTTGAGATAGGACCGAGAAATAAAAAAAAATGTAAATAAGTTTACTTTTGGTACTCTGGTGGTCCGATGTCTGTGTATTCTTCGGTTGAAAATTCCCAGATTTCTCGGCAGTTGGCCTGGTCGTTGAAACTTCAAGTATCAGATGATGTACACTCCTCGTTGATGTAGTATTCAAATGTCCCAGTACTCCGGTGGTCCTGGTGTCCGGTTGGCACCAGACCGGAAAAAAAACATGGAAAAGTGTTTTGGCTGAAGTTGACTCCCAATGCTTCGGTGACGGTGATGTACTTCGGGGGATGAAATTAGGTCTAAGTCGTTGATCTTGTGCTTGATCAAATATGGACCAATGATTCATGCCCGATCAAATTTGAATTTATTCAAAGAAAACTTTATTAGAATATAATAAACAAATAACTATAAAATTTTATTAATTTTTTTCAAAAAATTTAAATAATTCAAATAACTAACCTAATATATTAATAAAAAAATTAAAGCATAATAAAAACAATATTAATACTAATTAATATTACTAACATGACTAAAATTAAAGAATTTTAATAAGGTTACAACATTAGACTCCATCTGGGCATTGTGTTTCCCTGCAAAACACAAAAGAATAATAGACCTTGTGCCTTTTATAATTGAGTATGGAGTCATTTTTCTTAAGCAAATCTTATTCTAATAAAATTCATTTATTTATTTATTTTTAAAATGCAATCCTTTAAATAAATCAATAGAGATTTTTTTATCTATCTTGAAGATTAACCTATAATAGAAGTGACAACACTACTAACAATTATGAAGGTTAACATGCTTAAGAAAATAGGAACAAGACAAGATAAAATATTTTTCTCCATTAAAATTTACTTAGGAATTGTCAAGGATAATTCATCAATAAATTTGGCTCAAATGTTAAATTTCTAACTGATATTAATTTCAACCTAAGGTTCAAAAACTGTAAATGTAAAATTTTCACATAATAGCTCGAATATGGTTAGAATAAAATTAATAGCGATTGAGTAATTGCATAAATATACACATTAGAAATCTTCCTTCATCTTCTTGGTGTTTCTACTCTACCAAAAAACGTCCATGGCCTATGGTGTAGGAACCTCGGCATCACATACCTTGCTTCGTTGCCAGCGAGCGTTCATAGCCCTGACGAGGATACCTGCATTTCCCAATTGAATTTTCTTTCACCATCTCTTTTATTTAAACTTTATTTGATAAGAGATGGAGACAATCAATGTGTTTTTCACATTAAGGGATGACGTCTGTTTTTTGAAAATGAGTTGGAAATGCCTACTTTATAAAGTATACTCAATAAATATGTTCATTTCTTCAATCCTGACTCTATCTTTCCATATGAACTGATTTTATAGTGTTATTATATTTTTCTTTTAAAATAAGACATTGAGTAAAATAAACAATGATTAAAGTGGTCACAAAAGCCTCTTCTTAAAACATAATTACTCAAAACGTACCTGTTCAATTTATCTACGAAGAAATAATAAAAATTATTTTCCTTTCTTGTTATGATAACATGTCAAAAATATTAACTATCAATTAGCAATCATTTCTATTAATATTAGTGAAATATTATAAACACATGGGATCTTAGTTTATTTAAAACATCATAACTTATATAAACAAAACTATATACACTAAATTAATTTAGAAGTAGTCTAATTGATAAGAAAATCTTAAAAGAAACACTTTACTAAAGTAACTCTAAACTACAATTAAATTTGAAGTTTTCAAACTAAAAACAACTAAAGTTTTGAAGAAATTTATTACCTTCATAAGAAAAACTCCCAATGTGCTTTAAATGGATCATCATTTTTAATAAAATGAAGATTATGAAACTTATACATATCAAGTTTCAAATCCAATAAGATTATTAAAATTACTCATTCACACTATAATTTGGAAACAAATTATTCTACTGCAAATTTAAAATAGATGCTTGAGTATGAGCTTATTTATATACAATCAACCCCTACACTAATTAACTCAATGATTCTACTCAGGTAATATTGTATTTCCAATGAAGCTACATAAGCATGTTATTGCTTACACAATCCTTCCCTTTATCTTTAATCATAAAAATAAAAGATAGTATGAGCAATTGTAATTATACATACAAATTGAATTCATACTCACAGTTTGCAAAAAGTAAAAGAATTTTATTGTAGGAAACTTGCAATCAGAGTTCCATGGGATCTTCATAACGATAACAAATGACCTCTTGATCATCCATAAAGCTTTATGCTTTGTTCAAATGGTTGTTTTTACTTTCTGAGACCACTGCTTCCTTAATGAGATAAGGTTGTTGCATTTGTGTTGTGAATAAAGTGAAGGAAGTTGATGACATATCGACTTCACTCACCAATGTTTTTCCTAGATTGCATAGCCTTCTTCCTTTATGAACAAATGGCAACAATGAATATGTTTGTAACTCTCCATCAAAATTCTCATATACATTATAAATCGATTCATTATTGTATACTTATGCACACGTTGAAGCCGAAATCTAGACTTGCTCTCTATTATTAGTAAAAACCATAGAAGAATAATATGCTTGACTTTCTTGAAAAATATTTTGAACAAAAAATCCTTCATAGCAACCTAAATTAAGAATATGCTCAATAGAACACTGGTCTTTATATTAAAAAATAAAGGTCATCATATCTTCATGGGATTCAACATAAGCATCTTGATATACATCAAACAAATATGCATCATTTAAAAATCCAGTATATGCAAATTCAAAAATTGGATTTTGTAGTATTTTCTCTTGAATTAAAGATTCATAAAATGATTGCACTGTAGCTAAATCTATTTGAACATCAATATCTTCTTGCTGATTTCTTAAAGCTTTTGTAGGTTCTTGAATGTTTTTATCAATTTCAAGAAAACGAGTATCAATCTTCTCAATATAATTTTGACTTCAAGATTATTAGGAACAGGAAGAGAAATTATATATTTTTGAGAAAATTCCTGAGTATATTCATAATTACTATCTTGTTCAAATTCATCATCAGTAAATTTATTTTCCTCTTCACTACTGTAGGAATAATCTTCTCTATGCTCTATGTTCAAAAATAATTTCAATAGGATATATCCTTTTGCAATGAGAATGAAACAATATATGAAAATCCTTCAGTGAAGGAATGCAAGCAACAGGTAAAGATTTATACCATTGTCGAGCATCTCTATCTAAAGAAATCATACACATTTTCATGAGAACACCTTCATGAAAAATAGCCACTTGATGCATACATAAGTGGAATTCTATTAAATGTTGATCGACATTATCATCATCGTCTTCTCTAAATCTTGGAAGACAATCTCCCCAAACTTCTACACTAGGCATAGTATCAGGAAAACCAGATACATTTGAAAAATCAAATGGATCATACCTCGCAACTATCTTGGCAGAAAATGAACTAGCCATTAGAACACACTAGAGTCATCAGGTGAATAACCAAACAACTTGTGTTTGGCCCTTGTTCACCTTCAAGAATCAAATCTAATCTTTAAAAAACCCAAGGAAAATATCTCAAACCTTTGTTCCCCAACAACAATGCCAAAAAGATGTCGTAGGCTTGAGATGTTCCCGACTACTTAGGAATTATGCCAAGGCATCTCAAAACCTACTTCAGGCCACATGTTGGCTCTTGGACCAGAAGGGGCTCCCTCATCAAATTCAATAAAGATGACTACCCATTGTCACTAAGAAACAACTCTTCAACATTAAGTTCAAGATACCA
The DNA here is from genome assembly GCA_009831015.1 of Picea engelmannii. Lineage (NCBI taxonomy): Eukaryota > Viridiplantae > Streptophyta > Pinopsida > Pinales > Pinaceae > Picea > Picea engelmannii. The sequence goes on along the minus strand of ML798385.1, from coordinate 60,973 downwards.
ATTTTAAATGAATAAAGAAAAGGATAAATAGGGTTAAGGGTAAAAATAAAGCAGATTGGAAATAAAGAGACTATAAACCTATCAGTCTGAAGGCATTTCCATTGGGAACATAGTCTCATTCAATAGAGCACAATCGTCGGTAATGATAGGAGGAATAAAGGAATAAAAGAGGGGAACAATAAATCTCAAACCTAACAGTGAGTAAGGAAGTCCTTGTAAGGTTGAGATGAAGAAAGAATGGTTTGTTGGGCATCTAAAACAATGAATCAAACAAATGAATAAGTTCTAGAGCTAGGAATAATAATGAATCCAACATTATAGTACTTATAAAAGTAACTTGCAGGTGTATAAGAATATATATGTTGAAGGAATAGAAAATAGGGTTGTAAGGACTCAAATTCCTATAATCTGAAAAACTCGTTATCTACATAAATACTTCATGCAAAATAAAAATGATAAAACCATATGTAACACAAACTATGTTTTATTTATCTTCAATTCACACAAATCTAGCATGTAGATTACATTATGCAATCTCTTCAAATAATTAACAATAGTGGTGGTCGTAGCAAATTGTTGTTTGTGATTTCATTGAAATAGTGGTGGTCGTAGCAAATTGTTGTTTGTGATTTCATTGAAATGATAAACAAAACATAGATGTAATATGAGAATCTTAATATAAAAAAATAGAAAGAAAAACGGTACTCTACATAAATGAGAGGTGAATCCAAATGAATGCTTCCCTCGATTATAAAATATTTCCAAAGAAAATACCTACCGGCTGATTACAAAGAAACTCATCCTACGCTGCAAAACCCCCCATAAAAGTGTTCAATTGCTTCTTTTATGCATTATGAATGCTTGAATTCATGCCATCGAATATGAAAATATATCTGAAAATAGATTTTAGATTAGGTGGAAAGGATGATTCGACACCTCAAAGGGTGTGTTGTCCCAACCTATCCAAAAGACAGGAATTCTAGTGTTGTATTCCTCCTTCATTTTTGGAACTACTTTGGATAAATGGATACCTTTGATTGATGTGTGATGAAGGTGGATTGTTTGCCACATAAAACCATGTATCACTTATCTACTATCCAACTACGTCTCCACCCAACTATGTGAAGAACTCCCCATACATATACCGGGAGGTCATAGCACCAGGAGGGATTTTCCTTTGGGAATAATCCCACATCAATTAAAATATTGTATATTCTTTTGTTTATATACTTGGGGATTTTATTGTATTATCGACGCATTATGCACAAGACTCTCCATCGAGGGCACATCTAGTGTTTAGATGTTCCGGTACTCCAATGGTCTTAGTGGCTCAACAATTCTGATGGGTTCGATGATCGTGGTGCCCGGTTGGCACCGAACCGGAAACAACATGGAAAAGTGTTTCGACTGAAGTTGACTCCCGGTGGACGGTGGCCCCGTTGCTCTAGTGATATATTTCGAATGATGAAATTAGGCTCGATTTGTCAATCTTGTCCATGATCAAATTTGGACCATTGATTCATGTCCAATTAAATTTGAATTTATTAAAAAAACAAAAACTTTATTATAATATAATAAAACATTACAAAGTTTTATTAATTTTATTAAAAAAAATTAAATAATTCAAAYAATTAACTTAATATATTAATAAACAAATTRAATAATAATAACAACAATATTAATACTACTGATTTTAATTAAATTTAAGAATTTTAATAAAGTTACAACAGGTTCCATGATGATACTCGAGCAAATAAAAATCCAACTTGTAATTATGGTTTCCATTGACCAAATCATATTTGCAAATGAATTCCACTAAATTTATTGTTAATAACATTGAAATAATAATGGTTTTGGAGATGACATGTTGTTATGTATATAAAACTACTAAGATTTTGTATGTGAACTTTGCAAATGTATAATGAATTTCAACATATAGGAGTTTCTCATTATCTTTGGTAACATTAAATTGTGTCTTCATGGACACTTTGAATACAAATAAATTACAAAGATTCTCATGCACACTCTGGTCTCTAATGTAATGTCCAATTATGAATTTAAAATACATAATTGATTCAATAAATTTGTGTTATTCTTTTTAAATAAATTTTATGGTGATGTTTTTTCACAACACGTCATGTATGCTTTCCCGTTGTTTTTTGTTATGATTAGTTCCAGCGTCCATGTTTTTCCATTTTGTTTGCTTGTTTATCTTTTTTTTTTGAAATTTTCAAAATAGCTTGATCTATTAGACATTATAATTTATTTAATTTTATGCTATATTTTGTAATAGTTTTGAATAATTTAAATCTATCCCCTTAATAGATAGCCACTCTATAGGAGCTCTACTTATTTTGAGAATTTTTCGCATGCTAGTTAGGCTGTGAATTTGGATTTGAATTTAATTCTATTGGTTGCAAAGAAAATTTTAAGGGCTAAATTTCAACATTGGGCTAATTTTCCATGTTTTTTTCCAAGAAAATTCACTAATTTCCATTTTTTAACACTTTGTCCAAATTATATAGAATACAATTATTTTAATCTAAAAAACGTCATTTTTAGCACTATATAAAATCCCTAGAAATTTGATTAATTTATTTCAAAAATATTGTCAAAATTTTATAGTTGGAATTTCAAGAATTAGTAATATTCGCCAAGGTTTCTACACTTTTTTTTAATAAGTAAGTATCTATATATTACCTTTCAGGAACAAAAATTACATTAGTTTATGAAATGTTAAGAAACTGTTTGTGCTGAACTGCCCCAAAGAGAAACCAATTCATCCTGTCTCTCAATACTAAAAGCTCCAAAAATTAAACTACATGAACTGAATCGCCCCGTAGAGAAACACATTCATTTGAACCTGTCATGCAAACTAGAAGACCAAGAAGACTAACTCTTGAAAATCTAAGTGGGAAAATTGTGTTAGGTGTCGTATACGGCCCAAGAGGATGCTTCCATAAACTTAAACAATTAACAAAACTAAGCATGCAAGCTGACACATGTGCACATTTCGACTCTTATGCAATCTGGCGGTCACTTTTTTCCACATCGCACTTTGCAGCCACCTGGATAGTTGGAGCAAAGATCACCTATGAAGTTGTTGGAGCACTAGTAGCCAGTTCTGGAGAGTGCAGGGAGCTGAGCAGGGTCGTGAGTAAAGATTTAATTCTCTCCCCTCGCTTGTCCATGTGTTCCAACCGAAAGCGTAGGTCATCCACATCTTTTTTGAAAGAAAAAACTAGGTCATGTAATATCGCCATTGAGTCACGAATTCTTGAGCATGACGCACAATCTGAGCATGAATGGACCTGAATCAGAGGCTCTTCCAAGTGAGCGAGGGTGATCCGGAAAGATCTTTTAATGACTGTGGTTGAATTTTTAATTGCATGTGTTAATTAACCATTTGAGAAGCTTAATGAAAGAATGAGGAAATAAGAGGAATTATGACAGTCATATACATATATGATGATCTAAAATGAATTAATAAACAACAAACCATAACAAGAGAAGTGATAACGGAGTTCGGCACAAAATTGCCTACGTCTCCGGGCCTTTGTCTCAGTGGGGGAGGCTTCTTTATTTATGTTCAAAGCTCAAAAAGTACATCGCAGTAGTGCCATTAAGCTACAAGACTAATCTGGTCATGTTCTTCCAGATATCTAGAACCCAGTAGAAGAAACAAAATGCAAAACGGATGACCAGAGCTCCCAGAAATGGCCCATAAGCGTATGCTCCTCAACAACTTCCCTGCATAAAAATGGCTTTGGCTTAGCTTCGCTTCAACATAACTCTGCTCTGACTGTCCTCCATGGCCTCAAACAGGCCTGGTTTTTATAGATCTGAAGTTGGTTATCCATCCCCAACTTCCTCCCAAACTCTAGCCTCAAAAAATGCCCAATATCTCCCAAAAATGGCCAAAATACACTATTACAGGCATAAAAATCAATTAAAAATCAATTTAATATAGTTTAAAAACCATATAAGTTTAATTTGGGGCGCATCCCCTTTTTCTCCGCGCCCAGGGTCACATGGGCACCTCCATGTGGCCAGGCGCTATTCCTCTGAGCGTGCTAGCCCCTCTGTCTGGGTTGGTTCCTGGTTCTGTGGCGTGTGGATAGGACCGAGGGATAACATCATAACTCCTACGCCCAAATTTGGTGGAAAACTCCTGGTTGTATGGGGCCGCCGAGATCCACGGGCTATAAAAAATCATGCGCTTTGTGATTTTATGGGTGGCGGTTAGACCATGTGTCGCGCCCCTTTCATTGACTGGTGGTCACATGAATCAAACAAACCATGGGTAGAAACCATGGGCTGGGGCTTAGCCCCAGCCCCACTTTCTGCCACCATACAATACATTGCATTTTAAAATAAAATATTGTGGATGCATATAACAAGGAACACGTATGGTGCATTGACATTTGGTCATTTGTTAAGGAGTTGGACTGGTCCAAGAGGTCATGGGATCGACCCCCATTGACTCCAAATAAACTTTTGAAACCTGCCACTTCGACCGATGACTGGGTGCCATGTGGCTGCCCATGACTGGGCCACATGGCACCTCCCCATTCGACGAACTAATGCCACTTGTCAACCATTGACTGGTCCAGTTGCCTGCTACATGTCTGCCCTGTCAGCGAACCTGCCCAATCACCACCAGCTAGAGAGTGCCACATCAGCACTACTGATGTCATGCTGATGTCATCATTTGACTGGATCTGTTGACTTTTTGCCTGTTTTGGAAAACAGTCAGAATGTGATATCTTTCGCATACGATGTCCGTTTGACCGAAGTAAATATATGGCCGGAATCGGGAGAACGAGACGGACGCAATGGTGTTGGTTGTATGATTTTGAGCACTTTCATTTTTTAGACTTTTTGAGCCCTGTTAGACTCCTGGATCCGATTATGGATCAGAGGGTTTCCTCCAAAGTTGGAAAGAGAACAGAGGGTGGTGGCAAGGGGAAGGAATGCTCATGTGAGTTCGTCGAGTGAACCATGGTTGGCTGTGAAGAAGAGGCCAAATCCTGGATTGGGCTAGGAGCGAAGCCCAAATAATTTTCATGGAGTTCAAACCACTCCACACGACAAGCCCAAGGCGAAGACAGAGGAGGAAGGCCACTCTGACCCGAAGAGGACTATGTGGAGGAGGAAGGCGAGGAGATAAACAACAAAGCAAGGGTAGGCGGGGGATGGATGACCATACTCGCTTTGTTATGATACCAGATAGGGCCTTGTTTTGGCTTCCCACGAAGTCAAGGCATATCCAACAGGAAGAAAGAGGAAGGCAGTGCAGCAGGGGTTGGCCATGCAAAGAGAAAGAATGAAGGAGAAGAAAGCAACCAGATGATCCACCAAAGGTAGGTGAAGACCAGAGAGGGATACAAACTAAAGGCATGATGGTCCAGCTGAGGAGCATCAACATAATAAGAAAACCAGAATGGATGGTCTCACATGCGCAGAGGTGACGGCCTGAGTTGTTCCTCCATCGCCCGGACAAAAATACAGAGGAGGGCATGATGGAGCATTTAGTCGAGGGCTCACATAAATGAATGATGCAATCACTCATCGGGGGGAATAAAAGAGGAGTGACGTTGCATTTGCCGATCACATGGCCTGCGCAGTGCTAGATGGCGCCACCTTGTCCAATGGATGTGTGGAACCTGCTAACACCCCATTTGGGGGACAAGGTTTCTACACTTTAAAATAAGTATGGATCCTTAAAAAATTCTGTGATTAGTTGTGTTCTATAAGTTTTTGGCGTTTGGAACACAATTTAATATTAGAATCAAGATTTTTGAAACTAGAAAATTGTTCAACTATAGTTGATCCAAAATGGATCATTATATAATTTTTCATCTATCTTGGTACTTTCTGGGTGGAAAAGTTAGAGGAATTAGCTTGCAAGACCCATTTTAGTGGAAGCTCCAAGTTTGAAGATTTGGGGTCCTGAACCTTTCAGATCCATTTTGAGGCATCAAATGGAACTTTTTGGGGTCTTGACCTTACAAGATGTTAAGCCCTAACTATTGTCTCATTACCCCTTAATTGGGGCATATTACATTAGTAATGTTATTTTATTTATGTCGGCTTTATTCCATTAGTTGTAATTGTACCTCCTAGTCTCCTATATATACCAAGGAGACATTTTCATTTGGAATCATCTTCTACTTGAATATTTATGTGGGGTAAAAGGAGGTTTCCCCCTCGTAGAGGCTTATTATATGAAATTCTCTCTTTTTCAAGGCATTGAGTACTTATTCTAAGGTTTTTCTATGCTATATTGATATTTGGTTCTTAACATATGGTATCAGAGCTCAAGGTCTTGGGGTTTCGCTGCTACATCTGAGACACCTTGGAATTTTTTCTATAAATTTTTTTCTACAATGAATCATAAGGAACGGCTTGGAGGATATTTAGTAGACAGATCAAGGTACGTTTGGTTAAAATTTCAGCTCCTGAGGCCATATACTTTTGGAGATACAACCTTTGTAAGATAGGGTTTTGGAATCATCCTGAATTGATCCATTGAGGAATTTTCGCTATAATTTTTTTTATGTAATGTTTCAGACCCCGAAATCTGGAGGATATTCACAGAAATTAGTAAGGCATCTTTGGTAACAATTTCAACTTCTGGGTCATCTTAAATTTGTATATACAACTTGTGGAAAACAGGGTATCTGACTAGTCATATTAACTAGTCTCAAGCAGGTGTTCCGAGTAAAACAATCATAACTTCTTCCTAGAGTATCAAAATTGAGTGAGACCAGTTGCATTGGATAGTGGACAACCCGTAGTAGTTTTGGTATGAGTTTCAAAATTTTATATCAATCATTTTGTGTGGGGAACTCTATACAAGTGAGGTCTCCTGGAAAGGCCAAAAATCAACAAGTTGTGGGGAAGTTACCGTAAATTCCACTTGGCACATCCAATTTTTATTAGACCTGTGGCATTGAAGAGAATAAATATTAGAGACCTACAAAAATAAAAGTTCATACTCAGAAGGGCCGAAATTTTGGATATACAATAAAAGGAAGATTACCTAGCATAACCACCTCAAAATCAAGGTTTAAAGTGATACTTGGCCAACATGCCACCAAAAAAGGGAACTTCTACCCCAAATAAGCCTACAGACAATCCTACTTGGACTCTCGATGAAGGTGAAGAAATTTGTAGGGACATAAATGATTTACAAAAGATGAACTACAAGAGATGATGAATTCAATAGAAGCTAAGTTTGAGGCAATAAATACTAAGATGGATGCTTTAAAAGGGGAGATCATGGAAGGATTGAAAAAATTCCTAATAGAGAGGACACCTGAAAGTGAAAATGTATCCCATGAAATTCATGATGAGGACACA
>ML798385.1:5630-27909 GCA_009831015.1 Picea engelmannii | reverse complement strand
TTTCCCCTCAACTTTGACCGAGAGAAATCCATCTGACCCTGTCCTCTTTCTTTAGGTCTTCCTTTGACCATCATTGCCTCAGATGTAGAGGTTTCTGAATTGGATTTCTTCCTTGTTTCCTCAGACAACAGTTCTCCAACAATAGCATCAAACTCAATACTTTTCGTTGTGATGAAACTAATAGAGGTAACAAAGTGATCCCATGACGGAGGCAAATAACAGAATAATGTAATTGCCTTATCTTCATATTCGAATTTTACTCCCATGCTAGTCAACTGGACTAAAAGAGTATTAAAAGTATTTAAATGATCAGATATTTTTTTACCTTCCTTCATGCAAAAACTATACAATTGTCTTTTCAGGAAGATCTTGTTCATCAAGGATTTTGTCATATACAAGTTTTCCAACTTTGTCCACAAACTGATTGCTATCTTCTCTGAGACAATGTTGAACAAAAAATCATCGTCCAAACACGGGTGTATGAAACTCAGTTCTCTTGCTTCGATCTCATCCCAGTCTTCATCTGTTATGGTCGCGGGTTGCTTTGATTTTCCCAAAAGGGCCTTCACCACGCCTTGTTGCAGGAGTAGATCATGCATCTTAACCTTCCAAATCTCGAAATTGTTCTTGCCATTAAACTTCTTGATTTCGAATTAAGAACTCTGAGTTTTCTCCATTAGTAGAAGAAAAAATTCCAAAAATGTTGCTTATAATAACCAATCCCTTTAAAAATATGTGGAGGAATAATGGTATAAACTCCATAAGGTTTAATAAAAAACCTTTTACTAACCTCACCTTTTATTAAAAAAATAAAATTCACTTTTTTAATTCCTTCACCTTTTACATACAATATTTAATTCCAAATATAGTAAACCTTCATACCTTTCCATTTAAAAAAAGAACCATACCTTTAAATTTTTCAAAAAGAAAAACATGTGAATGTTTCTTAAGGGAGATCAACTCTCCTTCACTATGGATGGGGGAGCACTAGTGTTGGATCAACACTCCCTCACTATGGATGGGGGAGTGCTAGCGCTCTGTGATGCAGAGACCGGGTGCATGGATTTCACGAAAAATGGAATTTCACAAGTGTGAGAGCGTCAACGTGCCTCTAACACTGCCTAGGGAGCACCAATGAATTTCTACTCAATTTCCACCTACGACACCTACTCAAATCACCTTCGCTCTGATACCAATTGTTAGAATTGAAAATGTGGAAAAAATAATTCACATATGATAATCAATAATCACACAAATATTTCACGTGGTTCACCCAAACGTTGGGCTACATCCACCAAGCATAGGTATTGGTTGTCTTATTATTTAGATCATGGAGATTACAATAGACTTTCATGCTCTCCCATATCCTCCTCTCACATCCTCCCATTTTCCTCTACGGGTATACATAAATTTATATACATTTACAAACGAAACTGATTATTAAATGCACTCCTATCCATATTCTAACTTGGTATATTTAGTTGCAACCAACGCAGAATAATAGGATTTAAATATATTCTTGGGAATTCGTTGTCTCCAAATTCAATAATGGAGGTTTCGCAGGGCTCACTCAGTGTCAGAACGAGGGCTCAGAATATTTCGGTAGCTTCTTCACAGAGAAGAAGAATAACATTATGGGCCATCAAAAGCCTCCAGAATCTGTTACCAAAAGTATTCCCCAAGCCGTCTTTTCACGCTAACAAACTAATCCCCCGTTTGCAATATTACTTTCTTAAAAAAACATCTAAGCTTTCTGTTCTCTTGGATGGTGAAGTTGTCATTATCATCTGCTCTGAAACCAACATGATTACGAGTTTGCAAGCGACACCAAGTAAGTCATCCGTCCCTTTCGATCCCATTCATTCTTCCATGTGTTTATTTGTCAGTATTTGGTTTTGGGGAAATAGTTGTTCCACTTTATGAGGAAGATCATGTCCTCTCTTGATTTCTCAGGGACTTACCTGTGAAAGAAAGCAAGCCAGAGAAAAAAAAAGCCAGTGAAAGCAAGCCAGAGATAGAGGGAGAGGTCAACTCATATCATTTCGGTAACTGCCTTGAGAGAATTCATAGAATTCAGACGGTGGCCCATAAAGCTTACCTAGAGCTACAACAAATCAACTCATTTGAAGACACATAATGGAATACGATGGCCCAGAAATATTACGTTTACCTAGAGTTGCAACAACTCGACTCATGTGCAGACAAAGAATGGTAGGAGGTAACCAACATGCACTTTATATTTGGTTTCAGTCGGTGTTTATCTCGTTCTTGAACTTCATATTGATGTGAAGCTTGCAAGGAAGCTTGCAGGTCAATCTACGAGCTCTGGTGTTGGTCAGTGTTTATTTCTTCCTACTACATCATATAATGTGAAGTTTGAACAACATTCTATAATATTATAATATGAAGTTTTCATGGTAGTTTGCATGCGGGTGAAAGTGGCAACGACAATGGTGCATGTGGAAATTAAAGAGTCTAACTGGGCTATGGGATATATATAGCAAAGGAGAAAACATTAAATGTTTAAGAACTAATGCTAACCCAATAGATAGCATTAGTTCCTTTAACCCAAGACTCTCTGAATCATCTAAAAAAATTAACACATATCCTAAGTCTTGCCTCGTTATGAGGCCAAATAAGACCTCAATCTCAAAACTTAGATTAAAGTGTATGAATTTTGAAGTGAAATTGTATAAAATTTTAGAAACTTTATCTTGAAACAAGGAAATGTTTTTGGTTTTCGTGCCAAACTAATATGAAAAGGCCAAATCAATTACTATAGTCCCTACCAGCCCGAAGGGCAGGGACTAATAACAGTTGATCAATGTTAAATTATTTACTTTATCTATGCCTAAGATCATTTTGTTTTCCTCCATTTTACTCTTCCTTATATCCTTCAGTTTTTATTCGAAGACAGTTGTTTTTCCTGTTCCATTTTGAGAAATGCATTTGTTTAAGAAAACCTCGTAAAAGACTGATTAAGAACACCCTGTAAAAGAAATATTAAATTCACCCAACATTTAGTATAAAAAACCTATTTTCCCTCCGAACTGTGGTCCATACTTTGTTCTGCATGGGACTATATCTCTCAATTAATGATTGTATGAGATTTCTTAAAGCCAGATTCGAGGTTAAATATATATTTTCAATTTGAGTATATTGGAAAAACTTACCATGTACATACTGTGTCATTGTATTTCAAAAGTAAAAGAGTTAAAGGTGGAACATTGTAACGATATATTTATTCTGTGAATAATATTATATAAAAGAGGATTTACACTTCAAATCTGGGAATTGTACCTTGTTGTAAAGAGTCTTGTCTCAAATAGAATTTTTTAGTTGAGCCATGCAAAGCCATTTTAATGATGTTATTCTATTTAAACAAAGTAAGTCCAGTCCTTATGTCCTTAAACAACCCTTCATTATTTTAAGCCCATTATTCTCATAACAAAGTTATTGTAACTCATATTTAATGAACAGCTTGTAAAAGTTCTATTTTTCTTCTATTTGCATACAGTTAATAATCATTAAGTATTTGATGATTGTTGAATAAAGAATAACTTTTTATATGATTTTCGACAAGCTTTTTCAATTGATTCTCAAGGGTAAGTAGGAGGGGACAAAGAAAAAATCTAAATGTTGTTTGGCAAGAAGGGAGAAACACGAGAATACGATTTTCCATGCATTTTGTGTTAAGAACCTGAATAGATCTAGAAATATAATCACCATAATTGTTGAATACACAATAGTTATAGAAGAAAAATATGCAAAATCTATTTTATTACTATCAAACCCTTGAGGTAGGGCAACACCATACAATGGATCCTATTATGGAAGGGATCCTCTCCTGTTCACTTGTCTTTTCGAGGGGGCATCCTCCTATTGAGCTACCGCTCCAAATACAATACTTCTCTTCATATCACATTACATTGCTTGAACCTATTTATATAGTGCTACCATCACCTAAGAACATTCTAGAGGAAGAATATTCTAGAAGTATAACCTTCTAAGAAATACTCTTACATTTATTATATCTAACTACCCATTTATTATATCTAACTACCATAGTGGGCCTTATTTAATAATATAGTGGACCTAGTCCACCTTACATTGAATGGCCTCCACTACTATCACTATGGGCCCTTTGGGCCCCCACTAATTCCTCTCTAGATACTTAACATTCCACCCCCCTTATGAATCGTTGTCCTCAACGCTTGATGTACAACCATATACCAGGGTCCCATGGATAATTGTGGACCATAATGCTGAAGACGACTGGAGAACCAAGGTCCCATGTAGAAAGGAAAGCCACCATGCCGAAGTAGTCCAAACACCATTATAAGTCTGGGTCCTATGTCCAAGTGCTCATGTGAACTCCCCGTGGAATGTTTTAGAACCCAATAACCAACTCAAAATGATCTCCAAAGATTGACACCTGTCATGTGGATCCAAATACGAAGATCCATCCACATAGTGGAAAAGGATCGTAGCAGAATCTGGAAGGAATAATACCACTATAGAATATGCAAGATGGACACTGGTAATAATCATTGGCTCATGATTTGTCACATTGATGCTCTCTACAGAAGGTGGATTAGAGTCATCAAATAAAATATGAAAGTGGTTGTCATCCAAAAAATGACAACTATCCATATACCAATCATCACAATCGGCCTCAAAATCATACCAAGCATATATTTCTTGATTATATTCATCCATGATGTCCTCCATAAGAAATATATCATGTATCATATCCAATGAATCTTGAATACTACGAAAACTATCATTGAGACCATCTGCAAGGACATGCAATCTAACATCCAATGTATCATACAATTGGGATTTGAATTCTTCAGTAATCTGTAGAATTTATTTGAGGGTTTGATAAGAAATAGTCATATGAGAAACCTATGAAAATTTATGAACTCTGCAGTCCCACTGCTGTCACGAAAAAACCCAAAAAATAGAAAAATAAATTACTGCAGAAAATCGCGGCGTTTTTCGGAAAAACCCTGAAAAACAGTTGAATTTAAAATGCTCATAACTTCACTTCTTGGACTCTGTTTCGGCTAATTTTTTTTTTTATATTGGGTGAAATTGTGAGAGAAACTCAGATATGTAATTTGTTTTGGAAAATTCGGCCTCCATATGCTACAGAAAAATAAATAAAAATAAAAAATAAAAAAAAATCGCGTCGTTGTTTGTAAAAGAAACCATGAAAAATTGTAGATTTTAAAACTTCAATATCTTGACTTCCCAGACTTCTTTTCAGACGATTTTTTTTCAAATTCGGTGTTTTTATGAGAGGAACTCAGATATACAACTTGTTTCTGCAAATTTTGCATAGAAATATATCGAAATTTTCTAGAATTTCGTGGCCCTCTTTTTTCTTCTCTGAAAAACAAATCTGCAAAAATAAAAAATATTTGTCCACAATGTCTGCCAAGGAAAGTGCTTTGATACCACTTGTTAAGAACCAAAGACTAAATACAAAATCACCACAATAGATATACAAGAACAATATGCAAAATCTCCTTTATTACTATCAAACCCTTGAGGTAGGGCAACACCGTACAATGAATCCTATTATGAAAGGGATCCTCTCCAGTTCACTTGCCTCTTCGAGGGGGAATCTTCCTATTGAGATACTGCTCCAAATACAATACTTCTTCTTCATATCCCATTACATTGCTTAAACCCCTTTATATAGTGCTACCATCACCTAAGAACATTCTAGAGGAGGAATCTTCTAGAAGTAGAACCTTCTAAGAAGTCCTCTTACATTTATTATATCTAATTACCCATTTATTATATCTAACTACCATAGTGGGCCTTAGTTAATAATATAGTGGACATATTCCACCTTATATTGAATGGTCTCCATTATTATCACTATGGGCCCTCTGGGTCCCCCCACTACCTATCTAGCTACCTTACATTTTGATGCCAATTAAGAATAATTCAACTATTTGGTTCAAACTGGGCACCTATGATTAGGAGGCCAACAAGCCTTGCCTCATCCTTTTTCATTTTCAAACTCTCCTATACAACCACACTTAAGTATTGTTGATGTCCCTGGATTACCTCAACCAATGAAATAAAATTATGGATAGAAAGAACACCAATTTAGACATGGATATGGAATCATGAATTGGCCAATAATCCTAAGAATCCACCATTTCTTATTACTCCCCATGTTGTTCCTTCAATTAACTATTTTGTTCAGAACCCACCAATCATTGAAATCATATCCTCACCTCCAGAACCACCATTTCTTGTTACTCCCCATGTTGTTCCTTCAATTAACTCTTTTGTTCAGAACCCACCAGTCATTGAAATCATATCCTCACCTCCAGAACTGTCACATGATGATTAAAAAGGGAAGAAGCCTTTAATACCTAGCACTAAATCATTCCAATCTACTTTAGTCCATGGAAAATCAGATACTCAGAAAACAGGGGAGGAAGGAAAAAAGGGAAATTTCATCTCTGGATATGCATCCAAAGTTGCTATTGAAATCATATCCTCACCTCCAGAACTGTCACTTGATGATTAAAAAGGGAAGAAGCCTTTAATCCCTAGCACTAAATCATTACAATCTACTTTAGTCCATGGAAAATCAGATACTCGGAAAACAGGGGAGGAAGGAAAAAAGGGAAATTTCATCTCTGGATATGCATCCAAAGTTGCTCTAAAAGAATATTTTACTCTACTTTTATAATAGTACATTTTAAAATCAAACTGATAATGTTCTTTTTGAGATTGTCTTTGAGATATGATATTTTCAAACTTTAAATATCATGATTTTAAAGTTTTGTAACAAATGGAGGAACAAGAAGTGCATGATTATTAATTTATGTTTTTTACTATATGATTCACATATTATATGTGATTTTATGATATGCTCTTGAAATGATGAATCTAGAGTCACAAGGGGAAATGAGCATAAGATATAAATTGTCTTTCCTAATAGAGTCTAGTGGGACCCATGCCTAACGTTTGTAAATATTATAAATAATATTGTACCATCTTACTAATTACTTCATCGATTCATAATTAATCATTTTTTCTTGTAATTTTTTTTTAATTAAAGAGAAACAGTTAAAATGAATAACTAATGAATAATGGTAAGCAAGGAAAGGGAAACATCAATGGACGAGACTCAATCGTCAATTGAGAGGTATGCTAAAGATTTGATATCTTTCTTCCAATGATTATCTTTCAGTATCCTAAGTTTTCTCTGGTCTAAATTGCTTTGTTGATATCAGAGATTTACTTAAAAAGCGACAAAGAAATGATTTTGATATTGATCATGTGGTCTTCCCCTTAAGGTTATTTATTTTTTCTACATTTGTTTTCACATGTTAGAAGTTTTGAACATGTTCAGTGCTAATTAGTGACACCTTTTGCAGAATATTAACTGTGTGCTTCACATCACTTGAGGTGGTCTAAGTTAATTGTAGGATTTCATTTTCTCTCTATGGCACTTGGTTGAGTTTGTATCAGTTTATTTACATCTAAGGCTTCTAAAGATTTATCTGGTCCAAGTCTTCATAGATATTTGTAAAATCATTTAGCTCAAATAGTTGTTTAGTTATTTATAAAAGGATCATTGCATTTTTCTCATGGTTGGCTCCTTTTTATTCAAAATTTAAACATTTTTTAGTGTTTGTATTTTCTAGGTTTCCTTTATTATTGTTGCTATTATAAATTTTAGTTTTGAAGAATTTTATATTCATTTATATATGTTTCTATTTGACACAGTTATATCTTTCTAGTTATTTTATTTTATGTACTGCCAAAAGAAAAAGAACAAAAACATAAAATATATTATAAAATTAAGTTGCATTCAAGTCAAGGTCTTTTTCATTTTGAACTTTGATTATCATTCTTAGGCTATAAATATAGGGTGATAATCCCTCTTACCTCACTTATCCTAATGAGGTCTGAAGTGTTTTGTAGAAAACATTATAGTTTCTCACTCAACACTCCAGTTCCATCGCACCTTTACAACCTTTATAAAATGGAAGAAAAAGTGGACATCAATCCATATCAAGGTGATATTGATGTCGTTAAGTTGAATCATTGGTTGCAACAATTAGAAGTGTATTTCAATGTCCATAATATAGATGAGGAGTAGAAAATTTCATTTTCCTAACTAAAACTAGAGGGACATGCATTAAATTGGTGGTAATGCCACACAAAGACACTTAGTTTGGAGGTTATTCCACTAGTAACTAAGTGGAAGGTGTTCAAAACCCTCATCAAGTCCCATTTTTACCCTATGGGGTATGTAGAGGACCAATGGACCCACTGGAATCACTTCAGGGAAAGGAAAGGGAAGAGAGTGCAAGACCACCACATTGAGTTTAGGAATATAGCGATCATGTTCTATATCTCTCCCAAGAACCTAGACATACTCCTCAAGTATTTGGAGGGTCAACACAATAATTTGTGAAATCAATTGATTCTCTTCAAACCAAGGACCATTGATGAGACCTCTATGGCAATACAATACTTTGAGATAGTGGGTCATAATAAAGGGCAACCAAGTGGTTCTAAATAGAAATATCAACAAGATTATTCCAAGGAGGGGAAGACGAAGTAGAAAGGAAAAGATAAGAAAACAAAAGCTATAGCAGATCAGTGCAAGGATCCAAAAAACCATCGCAACCATTGCAATATTGATAGCCACATAGAAGATAATTTTTGTAAGCTACATGTAGATATGAATCTAAAGATTCGTAAGAAGGATTCCAAGAAGAAAAACCTACTATCCATGGGTTCACGCAACCTGGTAGAAAGTATCTCGAATGTGGATGAGAATATTTATTTCACCTTAGTGTAGAAGGAGGTGAATCTAAGTAGAAGGAAGAGAAGGAGATGACAAAAATATTCCATATTAAGATATAGGTAAAAAATACCATGGTAGATGCTCTATTTGATTCTAGTTCAAAGGATAACCTCATGGAAGTTGATCTAGTCAACAACCTTGGGCTAGAAGTTCATAATAATTCATGTTGATATCTATTATATTGGGTGAATAAGGATTCATATCTCAAAGTCAGGAAATAGTGTAAGATCAATTTTTCTGTAAGTGTAGAGTTTATTGGTGAAGTGGAGTTAGATGTAGTAGCCCTTGATGTGTGTGTTGTAGTGTTTGGAAGTCCCTACATATATATATGAGGGATGCAATATTCATGATAAGAGAAAACCAATACCGCTTGATCAAGGATTAGAAGTCTTTGATCATCAATGTGCACAAATGTAAATCAAATATCTCTCTAGTAAGTTCTAACCAAGCTAAAAGGTTTATCAATTATAGTGAGAAGTATGTATTTCTTTTATTAAGAGAGAATCAATTAGGTGATAAATCAATAAGAGTAAAGGAATCCCTGGAGGGATGTACTAAAGAGAAAAAACATCAATTGGAGGACTTTTTGTAGGCATACAGAGGAGTGTTCCAGGAGCCTAAATTTTTTCCATCGAAGAGGGAAGTGGAACACAAGATATAGTTGTTTCTTGACTCTCGATTACCAAATATTGGATTGTATAGGAAATCTATTATAGAAGTATATGAAGTGAAGAAACAATTGCAACAACTTCTAGAGCATGGAATAATTCAACCAATCCCTCACCTTGTGGGTCACTTATCATCATAGTACCTAATCAGGATGGGGTTTAGAAAATGTGTATCGACTACACAACTTTAAACAATTCCACACTTGAGAATCAATACTCTCTTCCCAGGATCAATGACTTGTTAGATTAGTTTCCATCATGCTAAGTAATTTACAAAGTTGGGATCTCAAATCAATATACCACCAGGTAAGTGTTAAAGAATAAGACACATGGAATACTTCCTTCAATACAAGCAAATATTTGTATGAATAGTTGCTCATATCTTTTGGTTTATGCAATGCACTAGCTACATTTATGTGATTGATGAATGATGTATTTCATCCCTATTTAGATTCATTTGTAATAATATATTTGGATGGCATATTGGTTTATAGATGTACCTAAGAAGAGCACTTTTCACGACTCATGTAGGTGTTAGAGACTCTAAAACAACATCAACTATTGGATGACCTTAAGAAAGTGAGTTTGATTAACATTCATTGATGTATTTGGGGTATGTTATTCGTGGAGGGGAACTCAATATAAATCCCACAAATATGGAGGCCATCCTCAAGTGGCCATTTCCTAATAATGTCATTGAAGTTAGGATATTTTTTGGGGAAGAGTAGTAACTATGGAAGTATATAGCATCCTTTTTAGTGGTAGTTTCACCACTCCATGCCATAACAACTAGTGGTAATATTTTCCATTAGGGAAAGAATCAATCAAAAGGTTTTGATGAGTTGAAATGGAAGATCAGTCAAGCACCAATCCTTTCATTTCCTAACTTCCAAAAGCATTTCAAATTGGATATGGATGCAAGTGGATATTCTATGGGAGTGGTATTGATGTAGGAGTTAAGTCAGTATGATATTATTCTAAAATGATTCACGGGGGAGTCCTGAACTACCCTACATATGATAAGGAACTCTATACTCTAGTTCAATATGTTAAGAAATGTGTATCAACTATAAATATTTAAACAATATCACACTCAAGAATCGATACCCTCTTTCGAGGATCGATGATTTGCTAGATCAAATGTAGCATGCCAAGTACTTCACCAAGTTGGATCTCAAATTAGGATATCATCAGGTATATGTTAAAGAAGAATATACCTGGAAGACCACATTTAACACAAGGCAAGGTTTTTATGAATGGTTGGTCATGCCTTTTGGTTTATGTTGTAATATTTGGATGTTGGTTGGAAATCCACCCAAGAATGCAAATGAATGAAGGAAAGAAAATATATAAATAAAAAATGGGCAAGAATAAATTGTATTCTACTCAAGAGAATGGAAAGCATATAATGAAAATGAGATTCTCATATGAGAGCGATGGGTGAGTATATATAGGATTTACCACACAAGAGACTAAAAACATAACCAATATGGGATAAAGTGAAATATTCCCTAAGTAAATGTAACCTAGTGGAAAGCTAAAGTGGAGAACTAGCTAAGAAAGAACTAGTTAGATAAATAAACCCATTCACACTAACAACCCCCTTAAGTGAAACTTAGGTGGAAATGTAAACAAAGATGCAAATATGGTTCCCATTTACAAGGCCTAATGAGGTACCCATGTAAAAAAATCCCCTCAAATAAAAAAGGAAGGAGAAAATCAGTGGGAAAAAAATCTCCCCGTGAGAGGATGAAGCAAGAAGGGTTGGGTGACCACTCGAAGAAATGTCTCGTAGCCCCAAGAGAAACCAAATATGGAAATATTTTATCTCAGTGAAGGATTTGGTGAAGATATATGAAACCTACTTTGTTATAGGATAATATCACAAATCAATGACGTTCTCCTAAATTAACTCACTAAGAAAATGCATGTGAATCTCAATGTGTTTGGTTCGCTAATGATGAACTAGCTTCTTTGAGATTTGGATGCCACTTTGGTTGTCATATTATATAACTAATGGGTTATGAAAAGTGATGCCAATTTTAGTGAGGATAATCTAAATCCAAATAGTCATAGTGGTGGAATTAACAACCACTTGATACTCAAGCTTAGTCAAAGAAAGAGCAATGGCATGCTTCTTCTTACTCTGCCAAAAAATGGGACTCGAACCAGATGTATATTTGTGATCATCAATATCACCATCCCAATAAAAATCCATGTATACAATCAAATATAAACATGTTCATGTTGCATAGTGAATCATGTACCTATGGATGCCCTATATATAATGCATAATGAGTTTGACAACCTTCCAGTGAAACTCATGTGGCTCTGTCATGAAGCATGAAACAATGCCAACTACCAATGTAATGTTAGGGTGAGTATGAGTCAAGTAGATGAGGATTTCAACAAATTAACAATACAAAGTGGAATCAACTAGTGGTGTGGAACACTTTACATCAATATTAACTCTAGACAGAAAGGAAGATGATGCAAGCTTATAGTCAACCACGTGGAAATGAGCCATAAGATCAAGAGAATACTTGGGTTTCACAAGAGATATCACAAAAGAGGACCTGAGTGATCTCAATCCTGAGAAAATATTGCAAGAGATCCAAGTCAGTCATGGAAAACTTGTCATTCAAAGTAGTTTTGATGCTTACAATGATGGATGAGGTGCTCCTAGTGAAAATCAAGTCATCAACATAGAGAACCAAGAATACAAGAGAATCCTTCTATCTCAATATGTAGACATTCAGATATGAGTGGAATCTAGAGAACCCAATTAAGAGAACAAAAGATTCCATCTTGGAATACCAAAGGAAGCAAGATGAGAGGATGCGCTAGGAGATATTTCCTCAAATTGCATATTATTCTCAATGAAGATCTCATGTGTATCATGATTCAATATTCCATATCCTTTGACACCATTAGGGTAACCAACAAATATGTAGGGATGACTCTGTGGTTCTAAGGCCTTGCGCTTCTTCGAAGGAATGTGTGACCAAGTTGGGGAGCCAAAAACTCTAAAGTGATTCACAACAGGTTTTCTTCCACACCAAGCTTCAAAGGGACTGATACCCTTCAATGCCTTATGTAGAAATCTATTCTGAATGTGAGAAACATAGTTGATAAATTTTTCCCAATACTCAAGTGCAAGGGAGCATGCATGGATCATGTAACCAACCATCTCTTTCAGGGACCTAATTTTCTTCTCTACCACACCATTTTGCTAAGGTGTAGGCAATAGTATACTAAATATCTAGGCCTTCAAGAGTGAAAAATTGTTCAAAACGTTGGTTCACAGATTCTTTTTCATTGGCTATGCAAAGAATTTTGATGCACTTCCCAAATTGTTTCTTGATGTGAGCTTTGAATTCCTAAAATCTATCAAAAGCTTCTCCTTTCTTCCGAATAAAGTAGACTTAGGTGTATCTGAAAAATTATCAATAAAAGCGAGCAAGTAGCGAGCCTTTCTGAAAGACAACGTAATACCTCGGTTTTGAGTCCTCGGATTAATAATGTATTTTTGTTTATTGATTAAAGGTCACAAATGCCTATAAAGTTAAAAGGTCGAAGAGCCCAGGGAATGTATTATTTTGAACATTTTTAATAGTAAAATACATCACTAGCTGCAAGATGGAAACAAACATGTGTTATAAGAGGATATGATTCTACGAGAGAGGGGGGTTGAGGGTCTGAGCCTTTATATTTTTATAATTCTATTTTACCCTTGATTTTTAGTGAGAAAGGGAAGGGTCACATGAGTCTCTTGGAGAGGCCACGTTATGCGTTGAAATTCATTTATAAACCCTGCATGTAGGTTTTTTTGGGGTTGCTTCATTGGGGCTTACTCCATTTTTGGTCATTCATTGTTGCTTCATTGTTATGGTGGCTTCATTTTGTGTGGTTGGTTTTCTTTGGTCATATGATATTGTTCGTTCATTTCTTTCCTACTTCTCACCCTAGACTTGTTTGTGGGCATGAGAAAATGATTTGATGGAGGTAGTGATCCATGGTTGGTGGTTGTAGAGACTATTGGTGTACCGATGAATAATGATGCATGTGTGCATGAGCCAACACTTTCTACAGTTTAGAATCCTAGAAGTTTCTAGCACTGATATTTCCTAACCAGTAGCACTAGAGACCTGGATTGAGACGAGCATCTTGAATGACTACGTGGTGGTGAAGTGGGTTCATGCTCTTGGGTTGTGTATTATGATGGGAAAGAGAGTTGGTAAACTAGAATTGTTGTAGGGTTGAAAAACTGTGAGATTTGATTTTCCAGATTGGTTTGGGAAAACTAGAGTTGGCCTAAGACTCATCCTTGTGGATCCATATCCCTGGCTCGGGGGTGACCTACTATTGATATGCAGAAAAAAAATGTCTAAGGTTGGGTGAAACATCCGACGTTTGAAGGTAGTTGGTAAAACTTCTTTTAAAATATAAGTCTCTCGATGTTTCTCTGTGATTTTATTATGTTGTGTATTTTTGTTATCTCTGTGATATGTTTATTACATTCTAGATGTTATTAATTTCCATGCATGGTCAGTTGTTTTGTATTTTTTAGTCATACATTTTTCTTCTTATTGCATTTACATTATTATGTTCATTATTTCATAAGGAAGGTATCAAAATTTTGAAATCATCTCAGGAAGGTGATTTTTTGACGCACCTAGGGCAATGGGGTGTGTCATAGATTGGTACAAAGCTTGGTTTCAATGCTTGGGTTTCATGGAATGACTACAAGTTGAAGATTTATTGTTGTTCAGAGGCCAAGCCAGTGGGGTGCTTGGGTGGATGAACTGTTTCTTGAAAATCCAGAAAAATTTCATGAAAATTTGGAAATTTTTAAAAATCATCCATATAGTGACATTAGCGTGATGGGGATCCACATGGTGAGGTGACCTGGTGGAAAACATGGAGCCATGATGGTGTGTCATGGTGGCATATGTTGTGGTAGTAGGGGATCCAAGGATCTAGACATCTGGAGATCCAATATTTCCATTAAATGCCTTTTATTTAAAACATTGAATCTGGATATGGAACCTTGACCGCATAGAACTATCACCATCCAGAAGATCAGGATCCAAAGATTTACTTATGCTTCATTTTATAAAAATTTGGATCCAAATGCTAGAACCGTGCTTATTGGCACCTAGAGGTTTCATTAACACCCATGTTGATTAAACTTACGTGATCGATCTCTACCATCAATCTTCCATCATCCTCCATCGTCTAATCAGGGATACATGCAGGTTTGTACATCGAGTCAAAGGTGTGGGATGGGACCCACACATCCCCACAACAACAAGTTTATGCCATGTGGATGAATGCCAAAGTGTTGAGTTCATTTGTGAGTGTAGTGATGTGGAGGCCACGTGGTGGGTGTTTTGGAGAAGTTGGGTTGGACGAATATCCATAGTTTTGGAGAATCCCAGAGGGGAGAATGCCAGATGTGGGGCATTAAAATCTGGGAATTTGGGAATTCGAGGGTCCTTACCAGTTTTCATGGTTGAAAAGGGGTGGATGTTATATGTGATATAGACATCTAGGCATCCAGAGTCCCTTGGGGCAAAGTTTTATTGAAAGTGGTGGATCCGGTATAAAAATTTGATGAAGGTTGGATACCACGTTAACAATGCAATGTCAACTGTTATCACATCAACAGTGTACCATGTTATCATGACACATCAACCATTTTCATGTTAGCAGAGTGCCATGTCAGTATTTGTCACATCAATGTGCCATGTAAGTAGTTGTCATGTCAACATGCCATGTAAGTAGTGTGCCACGTTAGTAGTGTACCTATAATCATGCCACATGGAAGGAGTTTTGGAGAAGACTAGAAGGGAAGATGTCAGACGTGGGACTTATAAATCTGGGCATCCAAGCATCCATAGGTCCTTGTGGAAATTTTTTGTTGTTGAAGGGAAGATGTCGGATGTGAGATATAGACATCTGGGAATTTGAGCATCTGGAGGTCCTTGCAAAAATGTGTTGTTGTTGAGGGGTGGATGCCAGATACCTTTCACATATAAGTTTAAAAATGGAACCTTGCAGTGGAACCCTTAATCATCTAAAGATCTGGGAAAAACATAGCATTGGAGGTACCTATATGATCAAGGCAAATTTAGAGGCCATTAGAAGGTACAATTACCTATATGAGCAAGGAAAAGGTAGAGATCATTTTCAAAAGTGTTGAAAGTATAAGAAGAAGGAGAAATATAATCAGAGGAGGAAGGGATTCAAACCTCCTTCCAGTAGGAACAATCCTAGCACAAATAAGCAAGATCGATATAAGAATGACTCTAAGAAGGAAGAATCCTTGGGAAAAAAAGGAAGAACACCTATCAAATGTTGGGGATGCAAAGAATATCACATGTACAAGGATTTCCCCCACATACAGGGTAAAACAAAGGCACTACACAACATCCAAGAGGCTACTACAGTGGAAGATATGGGCAAAAGTATTCCAAGGATTTATGGAGCCCTGGAAGACTGATGAGAAGAACATTAGTACCATATGATTGAGGTGGAATATAAGATCACAAATCATGGAAACATTATTCTGGATTCACCACAGTATGAGTCATTTTTTTTCTATTTTAATTGATTCAAAAGCAAGCCATAGTTACATTGAACCTAAAATAGTAGAAACATTTCATTTGAAGAAAAGAAAACTTGAAAGATCATGGTTGGTTTAGTTGGGCACTGGAACCAAAAGAAGGATCAATGAGACTGTTAGGTATTTCCAAATAAATATGAATGGAATGTACACCAAGGTTGACCTAAATATCATACCCTTAGGATCCTATGATAGTCTAATTGGAATGGATTGGCTCGATAAGCATCATGTTGTCCTGGATTTCCACAATAAGATATTTACATGTATTGATAAAGAGGGGAAGCAGAGCATTGTGAAAGGAATTCCAAGACCCAAATCCATAAGGGAGATATCAGCCTTACATCTAAAGAGATGTTTCAACAAAGGATGTCAATTGTATGCCGCTCATGTGGAGGACCTAGAACATTCTAAAGGGAAAAACCTTGTAGATTTTCCAGTATTGCAAGAGTTCGAGGATGCATTTCAAGAAGTACTAGGATTTCCACCAAAGAGGGATATATATTTCTCTATTGATTTAGTGCCATGAGATTCCCCAATATCAAAGACTCCTTATAGAATCAATAAACTAGAATTAAAGGAATTGTAGATGCATCTAGAAGAATTGTTGAAGAAGGAGTACATACACCCAAGTGTTTCACCTTGGGTAGCACCAATACTCTTTGTGAAAAAGAAATCTGGGACATTGAGGTTGTGTATTGAATTTAGAAAGCTAAAACAATCCATTATTAAGAATAAGTACCCTCTACCTAGGATTCATGACCTCTTTGACCAACTAAGAGGAAAAAATATATTTTTGAAGATAGACCTAAGATCAGGATATCATCGGGTGATAATCACATGAAGAAGACATTAGTAAGACAATTTTCAGAACCAGGTATGGGCATTATGAATTTGTAGTGGTGCCATTTGGATTGACCAATGCACCAAATATATTTATGTTCTTGATGAATTGCATATTCAAAAATTATTTGGATAAGTTTTTCATTGTATTCTTGGATGACATACTTATTTATTCCAAGTCAAGAGAAGAACATGAACTACACCTGAGGTTGGTACTACAAGTACTAAGGGAACATCATATTTATTCCAAGCTTGGTAAGTGCTCTTTTTACCTAGAACAAATCTGTTATTTGGGGAACATCATTTCTAAATAAGGTATAGTAATAGATCCAACAAAGATCGAACCCATTAGGTGATGACCAACACTGAGGAATGTTTCAAAAGTTAGATAGTTCATGGTATTAGTCGGATACTACATGATATTTATAACATGATTCTCTAAGATTTCTCATCCCATCACTTCTTTGCAAAATAAGAGAATTAAGTTTGAATGGACAATAGTGTGAAGAAAAATTTATTTTGTTGAAATAATTGCTCACTAGTGCACCTATATTGAAGACTGCTAACCCCAAATGAGAATTTTGTGGTATGTATAGATGCATGAAAAAAAGGACTTGGTGGAGTCCTCTCTCATAATGGACATGTCATTGGGTATGAATATACAAATATTAAATAACATGAGAGGAATTATTACACACATGATTTGGAACTTGTTTCCATAGTCCATGCATTAAAGATGTGGAGGAATTATTTGATGGGGAATAAATTTGAATCAAGCATAGACCACAGTTATCTGAAATATTTCTTTCAACAACCAACTTTAACTACTGGAAAAACAAGATGGCTAGAATTCTTAAGTGAGTATGACTTTGAAATCAAGCATATCAAAGGAAAAGAGAACAAAGTTGTTGATGCACTAAACAAAAGAGTACATCTCATGCATTCTACATCCATCAGTATGCACCAGATGGATCTAAAGGGAAAATGTTTAGATGTTGTTGTTACAGACCAACATTACCTACAGGTAAAAGAAATATTACAACATGAAGATGTACAATAGAAATTCAAGGAGTACAAAATGAGGGAATATTGGATACTTATGCATAATAATAGAATTTATGCTCTTGATTCTATAGAACTGAGGAATTTGGTGCTCAAAGAGATGGATAATGTTCCATATGATGGACATCCTGGTTACCAGAAAAAAATTGCAGCAATAAGAAGCCAATACCTTTGGCCAAGAATGAAGAAGGATGTTTCCAATTACATTTCCATATGTATGGAATGTCAAAGAATGAAATTTGAGCATAGACACCCAATGGGTTTACTACAACCATTGCCAATTCCATGTTGGGTATGTGTTATATTATTTGCAAAATTGATCCCTTGTATTGTACATTGATATGGGAGAAAAGGGGATTTTGGGGGGTGCTTTGCACCCCCCTATTGGAAGGTTTGCATGGGCTCGAGGGCAAGAGCCCCCGAGAAAAAAAAAATTGGTTTGTTTTTGGTAGTTTTTTGCATCCATTTTTGGTGGTTTTTCGGCACATGGTTTTTGTCGATAGTTTTCTAATTCCAATTAAAGAATTAGGGTTGTTGAATAATATGGGTCAATAGATTGTGGATTTGGATGTTGAGGGATCCTATATGTATATTGTATTGTAAATAATGAATATGATGAATAGAATATTAGAGGTGCGGCTCTAAACATGTTGTTGGTTTTCCCGGTTTGAGTTTCCAATGTAAAAATCTATGTGTAATGTGTGTCTATGTCATTATATCTTTTCTGTTTTATTAAGAATTTGTTTGCAATAATTAATTGTACAAGGTTAAAATCTACATTCCAAAGCGTAAATGGGAAGTAATAACCATTGATTTTATTACTAAGTTTCCCAGGAAAACAATGTAACATGATTCAATAATGGTACTGGTAGATAAATTGACAAATACTACTCATTTTTTCTCAATGATGATGACTCATACAACAACTAATATTACAAAAACTTATATGAATGAAATTGCTAGGTTGCATGGAATACCTAAGGAAATTGTTTCAGACAAAGATGCAAAGTTTACTTCAAAATTTTGGAGAGGATTGTTTAATGATTTGGTACAAATCTGAACTTTAGCACAACATACCATCCACATTTCATATGTGTAGATAGAGAGAGTCAATCAAGTAATTGAAGACATGTTGATAATGTATGTGATGGATAAACCATCTAAGTGGGAATACTACCTGCATTTGGTTGAATTTTCCTACAATAATGGGTATCAAGATTCATTGAAGATGATCCCATTTGAAGCTTTGTATGGTATAAAATGAAATACTCCATTAAGTTGGGACAACCCAATAGATAAAGTAGTACTTAGGTTGTAATTTCTCAAGGATATGGAATGCCAGATGGTCAATATTAAGAAGAATTTGAAAGCATCACAATATAGAAAAAATAGTTATGTAGATAAGAACATGAAAGCTAGAGAATTTGAAATGGGAGAGCATGTACTTTTGAAAGTGAAGCCCAAGAAGAGCTCGTTAAAGTTGGGAAGTTGTACCAAGTTAGCAGCTAGATTCTATGGTCCATTTGAGATATTGGACATAATAGAGATAGTTGCATACACGCTTGCATTGTCTACTTCCATGAATGTGAATAATGTGTTTCGTGTCTCTTTTTTGAAGAAGTATGTGCATGATCCTAACCACGTTATTGATTGGAATTTGATTTAGGTGGAGCAAGAAGTATACTTTTAGGTCCAAATAGTGCCCATATTGGACATAAATGTCAAGGTCATTCAAAATCAAGTCATAGAACTAGTAAAATTTCAGTGGACCTGCTACGATCATGAAGATGCTACTTGGGAGCATGAATATGTTATGCGGGCAGAGTACCCACAACTTTTGAATACTTTTAAAAAATCTTTATTTCTCTTTTGTATATGCACCAAGGACAATGACAAAATAAGGGGGAGGGGAATGTAATACCCCAGCTTTGAGTCCTTGGATTAATAATGTGTTTTTTTTATTGAAGAAAGGTCAGGAGTTTCAGTAAATTTGCCAGGCCGAAGAGCCTAGGGAATCTATTACTTTGAACATTTTTAATAATAAAAGACATCATTGGTTGTGAGACAAAAATATAGAATATTTATAGGGGGATATGATTCCGTGAGAGAGGGGGGCTAAGGGTCTAAACCTTTATAATTTTGTAATTCTATTTTACCCTTGATTTTTAGTGAGAAAAAGAAGGGTCACGTGAGTCTCTTGGAGAGGTCATGTTATGCCTTGAAAGTCATAATAAACCCTATATGTGGGTTGTTTTTGGGTTGCTTCATTGGGGGTTACTCCATTTTTTTTCATTTGTTGTTGCCTCATTGTCATGGTGGCTTCATTTTGTGTGGTTAGTTCATTTTGGCCAATTGATCTTGTTCATTCATTTTTTTCCTACTTCGTCACTCTAGATCTGGTTGTGGGCATGGGGAAATGATTTGTTGGAGGTCATGAGCATGGATGGTGGCTATAAGGACTACTAGTGTACCAATAAATAATTGATGCATGTGTGCATGAAATTTCTAACGGTAATGCCAAGACTATCTACACTAAGAATCCTAGAAGTTTTTAGCACCAAGATTTCCTTACTAATGGCACTAGAGCCCTAGATCGAGGTGATCATTATGAAGGACTACATGGTAGTGAAGGGGGTTCATTATATTGGGTTATGCAGGATGATGGGAAAGAGAGATGGTAAATTGGGATTGTTGCAGGGTTGATAAACTGTGAGAATTGAGTTTCCAAACTGGTTTGGGAGAACTAAAGTTGTCCTAGGACCCATCCTTGTGGATTCATAACCTTGTCTCGAGCTGACATGTTGTTGATATGTAGAAAAATAGTGTATAAATTTGTGTGGAACGTTAAACATCTACAACCAATTGGTGAAACTTCTTTTAAGAGATAAGTCTCTCTATGTTTCTCTGCTATTTTATTGCACTGTCTATTTTAGTTATCTCAGTGATATGTTTATGACATGATAGTTGTTGTTAATCGTCCTGCATGGTAAGTTACACTTCATTTTCCATTCACGCATGTTTCTTGTTATTGCATGTACATTATTATGTTCATTATATCGTAAGGAAGGTGTCATAATTTTGAAATAATCTTAGGCAAACACATTTTTGAGGCACCCAAGGAAATAGGGTGTCACAAACAAGGATGGAAATGGACCCACCACATCATTATGAACTAGAATCCTAGTCAAGAATCCACTGATGAGAATAATATACAGTAGAAATAAGTTTAGTTTCTTTCCATTGTCCTGATTTGGAAAAAGGAGTAGAGGATTGCTATTAAGAAGGAAAATTAATGTATTTCTTTTTCAAAATATTCTTTAGATCACCGATTTGCTTATTATGACAAGAATTTTCCTCATTACCATCCTTCTTGAGTAACTACAAGTTGTCCTATCCTTATGTTGAGAATTCCCTTCAAAGAAGAGGAGTTGGATTCTACTTTTGGGGTAGATGATCATTGTTCTTGATCTTTCTGTGACTTCTTCTTGGACTTCTTTTTTTTTGTCAAGTTTCCCTAACTCTTTATTTCCCTTTTTTTGATCATCCAATGAATTATGATATTGAGATGGCTTAAGGAGACCCATGGAAAGAATATTCCCCTACTCATGTATTAATATTCCCAAAAAGAAAGCAAAATAAAGCATTGTATATGCATATCCCATAGTTAACCTACAAGTGTGAAAGCTAGAAACAAATGCAACATATTTAGGTCCAAGTTTAGAGAGAGCAGTGAAGACAAGTTGTAAGTCCTTTTTCTCTATTCCACATGATTTACATTGGGCTCCTAGTTCATAAACCTTTGTTACATAATCTTGGATGGTATCAAAAGACTTAGGATCAAGACTCATTAGTTCATTGTCAAGTTGATATCCCCTAACTTCATCAGTTTTCTCATAAAGATTTTTTAATTTTCTCCATGCTTCATGTGAATTTGGACATCCATCAAGTTGAAACATTATATCAAGGGAAACTATAATTCTAATACAACCAAGTGATTTTGTTTGTTTTATCATCCAGAGTACCTTTTCCTTAGAATTTGTGGGTTCAATTACCTTTTGTTCAACATAAGGTGTGTATCCTTGTTGCATTAAGGCATTCCATGCATTTTTATGTGATGTGTTGTAGTTGTATGGTGTTAGCAATGGAAATTTAAATTTACCCATTTGTGAAGGAAAAAAGAGCACGAGTAGAAATAGATGCACAAGCACAATCACACCAAGAGAACCC
>ML798384.1:180086-194316 GCA_009831015.1 Picea engelmannii | reverse complement strand
TGGCCAATAGCCTTCCACCTAGAAACAGAGGCAATACCCAAATACAAACCCTTTTGGTTTGAAAAATTCTGGCTCACACACCCAGACTTCCATTAGCTTGTGAAAACATGGTGGGCTCAAGCGGAAATAGATCATGGTACAAGAATGTACAAATTCCAGCAATGGCTCAAAAAATTCAAGCAATTGCTAAAGCACTGGAATAAGAATACCTTTGGAAACATATTCCAAAGCATGAAGGAAATAGAGAACAAATTAATGGATATACAAAAAAATTTCATCTCAAGGACTTGAACTGCTGAACTAATGGAAGAGGAAGAGCAGCTACAAGCACAACTGGAAGAAAGGAAAAAGCAAGAGGAAATCTTATGGAAACAAAATTCCATAGTACAATGGCTCAAAGAGGGGGAAAAGAATACAAAATTCTTCCATAAGACCATGGTACACCACTGACATATCAACAGAATCACTCATCTGGAGGATGGAAAGGGTAACCTTATTAGAGAACATACTCAAATAGAGGCAAAGCTCAATAGGTACTACCACAACCTCCTAACAGAGACCAGGGCAGATAGGGAAGAAACCATCAATCGAGTAACCAGTCACATACCCTCAATGGTGACACCTAAACATAACATAGCTTTAATGAGACATATCATGTAGGAGGAAGTGAACCAAGCAACAAAAGATATGCCCCCAGGGAAGGCCCCAGGACCGGATGGATTCACCACCAACTTCTTCCATCACTGCTAGGACATAGTAAGGAAAGAGGCTTGGGAGGTAGTAGAGGAATCATGGACTTTAGGCCAAGTCTTCCCGGCCCTCAATGCAACCTTTCTCATCCTGATCCCAAAAGAAGAATGGGTAACAAATCCCAAGCAGTTCAGGCCCATCGCTCTATGCAATGTAATTTACAAAATCATTAGAAAGGTGGTTGCGAATCGCCTCAAGCCAATTCTGCCCTTCGTCATATCTAAAGAAAAGGTAGGATATGTAGAGGGAAGAAAAATCATGGACATTGTTATTCTATCTCATGAGGTCATCCATTCTCTCAAGTCGACAAAAACTCTAGGTATGCTAATAAAACTTGATCTTTCAAAAGCTTTCGATAGAGAAAGTTGACAATACCTTCGAGCCACTTTAAATTCTTTTGGTTTTGATCAGCATTGGGTGAACTGGATCTTAAACCTCACCTCCTTGGCCTTCTTTTCCATCCTCATCAACGGAGTCCCTTCCCGACCCTTCTCACCATCTAGAGGCATCAGACAAGGGGACCCCTTATAACCCTTCTTGTTTGTGCTCATGGCGGAAGGCCTGGGCCGCTCCATTAAGACAGTGGTCCAAGAAGGATCTCTCAAAGGCATACCTTTGCACAACATCCAACTAACACCCTCACACAGCCAATTTGTCAATGACACCCTACTCATGAACTCCCCAATGCCCAATGACAAGAGATGCAAATAATCTTAACTCCATCCTTTCAGACTTCACAAAAGCGTCAGGCATGACGATTAATCTAGACAAATCCAAACTCTTTTTCTTCAATACTCCAGTTGTGGTCCAACTTTATATCTCCAAACTCCTAGGAATACCCAAGATCTCCCTTCCGTCCAATTACCTAGGCATTCCTCTAACATGAGTGGCAACAAAATCCATATCCTGGGACAACCTCCTCCTTTCCATCTCCAATAAGCTGAACAACTAGACCTTCTGAACGCTAAACATTACGGCCAGATTGGTCCTGCTCAAATCATTCCTTTAGACCCTTCCCACCAACCTTTTCACTGCTCTAGCCGCTCCCAAGAAAATCATCAGAGCTATAAGGAACCTCTAGTGAAACTTTCTCTAGCAAGGCCTTCAACCTAACAAGAAGTGGGCACTAGTAGGATGGGATAATATCTACATGCAAAAAAGCATGGGAGGTCTAGGACTCTAAGATCCGGGTAAGATCAATATGGTAATGGGAGAAAAAATGTGGTGGAGGTGGATAAAAACACCAAATACCTTATGGGCACAAATCTGGAGGTAGAAATACACTCCCTCTATGCAGGCCAACCAACTCATCAGACACAATACCAGAATATAGGGATCTAACATTTGGAACACAGCATGGAAAAAAAGAGACCTGATACAAGATCACACCTTTTGGGAAGTGCGAAATGGAGAAAGTGCTATGTTTTGGAAAGACTCGTGGCAACAACTCAAACCTCTAAATGACCTGGAAGAGCTAACGCCCCTTAAAAAATCTCTAAATCAAGACACTCCCCAAAGAGTGAAGGATCTCTGGAAACCCAAAGAGAAAAGACTACAATGGCGACACTAGAAGACCTCTAACCAGGAATTAGGGGTCCCAAAGAACCTTGACCTACAATCTTGGCAACACTATGCAAGCCACCGAAAAATTCCACACAGAGAAGGCCCAGATATACTCAGATGGGGGCACTCCACTACTGGTAACTTCTTAGTCAAAGAAGCCTACTACCTACAAGGCAATTGCCAAAACCAGGAAAAGGAAAACATATGGAACAAGGTTTGGAACCTGGTACTTTGGCCCAAGGTGTCCACCTTCCTCTGGCTGATTGCACACAACAGAGTCCTAACCAAGGACAACCTTAGAAAAAGAGGCTTCATTGGGCCCTCAATATGCATATTATGCCAACAAAAAGAGGAAACCAAAGAGCATCTTTTCAATAGATGTCACTATAGCCAGTCGGTCTGGGACCAAGGAGCCCAAATGATGCGCCAATACAATCAAAACAAATGAAACATTAGAGACACGATTGAAAATTGGGACTCAACCACCTTCAAAAATCCTTTACTGAATCACATATGGCAACTCCTCCCTAGTTTTATTCTCTAGTAGATATGGAAGGAATGAAACAAAATAATCTTCCACTCCAAAGACTCCACACCAGACTTAACTTGGGAAAAAATCATCACACTTGTCAAGGAAACAGTCAGAAGAAAAAACTAGAAATTAGAGGACCTAAACTGCAGCCCAGAAGAAAAATGCATTCTCCAAAGCTGGAAACCCATCTTGATCAATAAACTGATGATCAAAACACCTAAGCATAAAAAAAGAATCCCAACCACCTAGACCCCTCCTCTTGCAGAATTCATAAAAATTAACTTCGATGGGGCTTCCAAAGGAAACCCGGGACTAGCTGGCTTTGGAGCAGCACTCAGAAACTCCAAAGGAGAAATCCTCGTCATGGTAGTGGGGTGTTTGGGGGAAACAACAAATAATGCAGTGGATTTAATGGGCCTACTCCAAGGTCTCCAAGTAGCAATTGCTCGACATAGCCACCAACTCATCATGGAGGGGGATTCACAAATTCTCATCCAACAAATTAAAAAAATCCTCCACGGGGAAGATCCACAAAAAATCTCACCCAGCTGGAGACTCTCTAAGCTACTAAAGGAATTTAAGAGCCTCCTTAGAGCCAACCTCAGCATCATACCTTCACATGTAAAAAGAGAGGCCAATAGGGTATAATATTGTCTGGCAAATGAAGGAGTAACAAAGGTGATTGAACATATTTACTGGGAAGCACACAACTCTGAATAATCAAACATCTCAGAGCGGTGTCAAGCTCTAGAAAATAAGGATCTCCAACCCCCGGATGGGGTGCCACGCGGAGGGGGAATGACATGTGGAACAGTATTGGGAGTTGCCATAAATGTTGGCCACCAACTCCCATCTCCTTGCCATAAATGAATGGGAGCTGTTGTTCCTCAGTCTATACTTAAGGCCCAAAAGTACAGTGTCAAGGCATCCGAAAGTGGTTAAGGTAAGAAAAAGGGAAAAGTCAGCCTTCGGAGGAAAAGTCTAAGGGAGGTTTATTCATCGAGGTTGTCTAGATTCGAACTGCTCCTAGATAGTTATGTCACGTTCAATGGCTACCCATGATAGTTCAAGCTCGGCCTAGTTAGTGGCTGTTTTAAGGATGGTGTTGAAGAGGTTTAAGGTGATATGCATTTGGTTCAATAATCCAGGTTCGACGTTAGGTTGAGTTTGTGTAGGAACTGTGATGGGGGAATAGTGCTGGTGAGAGAACTGTTAAGAAAGATTGAGTGTTGTCTCAGTTAAGTTTTATAAAAGAGAATTCACGGTTGCAGTATTGACGAAATATGCAAATCAAAGGCTCGTTCCCCTAACTGTATTATATCTTAATCAAAGGGGTAATATGGGGGAAAAACATTAAGCCATTTACAGTGTCAGGTTCCTATCGAGGGAAAATCTCACGAAGTAAATGGAAGAAGAAAATATTTAAGAAAATAACCGATGTAACAAAAAATACATGTAGAATTCCGAAACTGCAAATTGGTCTTACACAACTGATAGCTAGTGCAGAGGAAAGGCAATAAACAGTTTACAGAAAACCAAAATTTATTCGTTATAGTAGTGGTAGTACTAAATTATAACGAAGCACATCAATTACGAATATGAATTGAAAATGAAAAATGAGGAACAAGAAAGAAAACTTGTAATACAGAAGTGACGAAATTGAGAATCTTGGATCTTCTTGTATTAAATCTCAAATGCAAAAACTCTATTACAAAATCTCAAAAAGGGTCCAGCCTCATTTATTTCTCTCTGGGGTATATTTATACAATTCCTGCCAAGCAGGGAGAAACTCAATAGTCGCAAAGATTTCAGTTATGACAGAGGAGAGAGAAATCGCTCCATCTCCCCTATTCTGTCTTCATTTAGTGCCAGGTGCTCGTCTTCGCGCGGACTCGGTGCAGGCGATACATCTTTCCACGAGTTGAGATACGAGCCATAAAGGTTCTGCTTGACAGATGGCCTCGACGAAGTAACATTCTCAGGATAACTGCTGCATCTTGTCTCCCATTTGTGCATCGATGATGTCGAGGGCACTTCGTTGCACGCTGGGTTGTATCAAATGCTTGTCAACTCGAGCCATATCCACCCTATCCATCTGAGAGATATCGGCCAAAATTCTCTCATCCTTCTCTTTCAAATTGAGTGAGATCTATTATACATTCATTTGTATTAATGTTTCAGCGTTGCCCCCACTGTCCATACCCAACAGCTCGCCATCTATAAAATTGAAGGCTTCTTCTAATGAACTGGTTACTTTTTGGGCCTGTTCCTTGCCTAGGGTGATGTTATGCTCCCAATCCTTCAATAGAATGTTACCTCTAGTTTGTTCTGGGATGGTGATTCCAGGAGAACTTGCCGAAACTTTGTTATTTATGGCTATCACCACCTCCTATAAGGTGACCCGAGCCGCTTCTGCATCCCTTTCTCTGACAGTCAGGTTCTCGGAAACCCGACGCATCAACAGACAATCCTCTCGAATCGCTCCTACTTTGGTGAGAAAACTTTGTTGTGTAGAAGAGATCCTGCTCCGAATCTCGATCGCTCAGGATTTAAATCCCACGACGTCGATCATTTTGTTTTCAACAGTCTCTACCTGAGCTTGCATCTCTGCAATCATAGTCCTTTCTTGGCCCGACTATATCCGACCATCTCAGATCATCAGATGTGCTTGCTCCAGCTTGGCTTTGATCACTTCTATTTCATTTTTATCAGCTAGTCGGGCCAGTTCTATCTCCCCGCTCACCTGACCCTTAGCATTTTCTGTGGCCGAAACTACACTGGCTTCGAGAGTCTTGATCAGGCGATTTTTCCTTTTGAGCTGGTTTTTTAACACTTTGACCGAAAATTGATTCGCCGATGCATACACTCCTAGCATTCCTGCGATCTCCGTGGTGAATTGCTCATTCTTTTTGTTCTTTCCATTAGTCATAACCTTGAACTTTTTAGCAGTCGATTCTCCCTCCTGGTAGAATTCACTTTTCACCATCGCTTTCCTCTTTTTGTCGAAGAAGAACTCGCTTGGAGGAAGTTCTTCTGCTCTGATAGGCCACAGTTCCTCATTGAAAATCCATCCTTCTTCTATATTTCCTTGCGTCGACTATAAGGGGGTGATAGAAGTGATGGGTTCCCCGATTTGTTTCGCTGCCTTTCCTGGGGTGATGACCAGGTCCTGCTTCTTTGGAGTTTCGTGGGTCTTCGTCTCAGTTTCTGGATTTTGTTTCTTTGGCGGGTCCATATTCTGTGCCTCTGCTTTGGGCTTCTTCGTTTTCTTCCCCTCATCCTGGATTTTTCCCGAGCCAGAAACTGCAACATTGGGGTCTTCCATATCCTTCGGTTCCGTCTCAGACACGCCCGAGCTCCCTCCTCACAACACAGCAGGAAGACACCTTCGCCTGTGTTCCTGAAATTTCAATACGGAGGCTGTGTCTTTGGGTGCTAAAGATCAGATGCGAGCTAGCACTTCTTCATAAGACCTCGCCCCTCGGAAAACGTCATTCGAGGGTGAAAAATCATGTTCAAACCTCTTTATCCCACAATTAGCTAAATGATTGCTCACAATTTTCTGGGGATCATGTTTTTTATACTCGATGGAGATCAAACTCAGGTCTTCGAGGGCTACAGCCTCAGCTTTGGCATGCCCTAAATCCAATAAAGAATAAGAATTTAGCCAAACGGGAAAAGACGACCACACCTTCTTTGAAGATGCTTTGAGTTCTTTACTCACCCTGTCGATCACTGTTTGTTGGGCGATCTCGCGACAAGCTAGCTTGTCGGGGATGAACAGTGGTAGTGAAAGCGGGGGAATAGCAGCTCCGAACACCCTGAAGTAGGAGAACTCTGCCTCCACGTACCAGTCCACTATACCACTCAGATTTGCAGCAACGCTTTCTGAGATACGAGGTGGTGGGTGACCAAAAATGGCGATGTGCAGGGGCACCATCACCCAGTTGAAAATTTCGTAAATGAATTTGTCCGCTTTATTCTCCCACAGTTTGTCATGATACTCATGTACGGGCTTTTCTTGGAATGGATTCCAAGCCCAACTCATCAAAGGGAATGGTGTCATGGAACATACCGTGTCCATAATAAATGCAGACATGAAAAATGAGGATGGTCTCCCACTTGCCTTCTGCTCCCGATACTCTGTGACCTGGTTGGCCAGGCTGTCCGAGAGTATCTTTGCCCAATTAAACGAGCAACCTTCTACGACTTGAAACATGAGAGGCACCCATGCAATGTAGAAATGCGATGTGTCCTCTCTTCTGAATAGTCGACATGTCATCATTGCCACATACTTATAATGTGGCTCAAACGAAGCGACTGAATAAACGCCCTGATCATTTTCTATGAATTTCGCGGAGTGCGAAACCCATTCCTTTATCAAACTAGGCATGGTTTTGTCATATTGAGTGCACTCCTTCTCTTTGAATTCCTCCAGGAATTCAGCACCATACGTGTATTCAGATGTCATTGGGAGCTTATACATGGTTTGGATATGCTCCAGTCTAAAAGTACCGACCGTGACCCGCTGGTCATTCATGATAGTTCTGGTGGGTAAGTCTATGTGATCCAACGCCCATCGGATCATATAATAATATGGAAGCAACCGTAGCTTAGTTGCTACCCTGTGCATTCTAGATTGAACAACTATCTTGTATTTAGTGTTCAAGTCATCCTTATCATCGTCGTCGGAGTCTGGATAATTCACCAACTCAGATTGTAGAATATCTAAAACAAACGACCAGCTAGGGACCGAGTCGACACTCTGGGGTGAAGTGTCAGAGACATTATCCGAGCCTTGCCCTGCAACCTCGACATTCGTCTTTGCTGCTTTCCATGGAGCCATAGCTGAAACTTGCGTTTTGGACCTTCTGCGATAGAACTGTGTATACATGCAGAAATTAGGTCACTTGGAAAATGACGACCTCTGTGTGCTTATGAAAATGCTTTCCTTATAATAAAATGAAACTATTATATATATTTGAAGCCTCGGTACTTTTCGAAATAAGCCTGTCAAATCGTAATTAGAAACAAATTTATTGCGTAAAATCCAATCTTATATTCGTGGATTCACCCTAATTCTCCATTAATGTCATCAATTTTTGGCAGTGTGACAGTCAGTTGGTGTAGGGAGAGAGATGGCTACCTCGGGAAACGTTCAAGCCTCGGGGCGCGGGATATATCTTGCCCTATCTTAAATTATCAAATTTTACCACCTTTCATCAATTCCTCGTTGTTCACTACTTTGTGGATTTTCTTTTAACATTCTGAGTCCCCAACTCGCGAGATCGCGAGGACCAAATTTGGTTTAATTAACTGTAATCGTGATTTGGAGCATCATTAATTTTATAATCCATTTATTCACCATATCGCAACTCGGAACTTCGAAGGCAAGATTCTGGGAGATCAGTAT
Organism: Picea engelmannii; assembly: GCA_009831015.1. Classification (NCBI taxonomy): domain Eukaryota; kingdom Viridiplantae; phylum Streptophyta; class Pinopsida; order Pinales; family Pinaceae; genus Picea; species Picea engelmannii. The sequence continues at coordinate 186,058 of ML798384.1, read as the reverse complement.
GCCGAGTCGTGAAACCACGAGATGGTGATAATTAAGACTCAATTAAGGGGAATAAAATATTAGATTAGGCGATTAATTAATATTGCTATAATTACGTCATGATTTCGTGAGTCAGGGTTTTAGACGCCGTAACTTTCGAAAAGATAGTGCCGAGTGGCGAAACGCCGAGAACCAAGTTAACCATTGTTAGATTGTTTCCTTTAATCCTTGACCAGGGTTATCCCAAAAAGCACCTCGTGTTCTCGGCTCTCGGGGTTGTAAAAATAAAAACTTGAGTTTGGCGAACGCCGAGGCGCGAAACCCCGATGATGTCTAATCATGAGTCAAAATATTTTACCCTAGTTAATGTTTTGGGTGAAAATTTGAAAATGACTTCGTCGTTTTGTGACTTGGGACATGTGAACTCAAGGATTAAAGTATCCGACTTGCGAGATACCAAAGTAAAACAAAAAGAGTGAAAATTCCTACGAAAGTGGACTTGTTTTGAGAGTAGAAAAAGCATCGTTGCTTACGTGACAAGGTTGCAGAGTTTTCAAAGTTTTTTGGGGGGGAAATCAAAAGGCCATGTTTAGAATTTAAGTATCCAAAATGAAAATTGTGACGGGTTAAAAAAGAAGGGTGGCTCCAACATAGGCTCCAACTAGGGATCCTGCCTTCCTGTGAGGCGGGAAGAACAGTAGACCACGTGCCAAAATTGGGTAAATGGAGTCAAAAGTTCAATCCAGTCAAAAATTCCGAGGAGAAAAGGATCGAAGGGGGGGAAAAGACTCTGTTTTTTACCTCGAGAAGCTTTTCAAAATCAGATACTCTTTCCAATCACAGCTGTAGTCTCTTTCACAATTTTCCATTTCCCATTACTAACTTTGGGTGTGTTTTAAGACATTCGAAATGACCCTAGGAGACTCAATAGATCTTGTGGCTCTCGGCTTGCATAAAAAAAAATGAAATTATATATTTTTAACCGGGAAGTCCCATCTGAATTTGGGATGTGGATCAGGTTTTAGAAAGTATTGGTTACCAGAGTAGAGTGATATTCATGTATGACAGCCTTACAGATATCTCAGACATTGCTTTACTGCCAGCGAGCCTGTTCAGTACCCCGGTGAAGTTATCTGACCCCTTTTACTGAATTTCCTTTCACCACTTTGAAATTTTTTTATGCATTTAAATGCTAAGACGAGGGAAATCATTTATCAATTTCCTTTCATCGTCTTCCTGGACTAGGTGGGGACAATCATTTTTGAATTTCCTTTCACCACTTGTCTTATAATTTATTTTTTGAGCGCGAAGATGGGGGCAATCAGTTTGTATCAGGGCTAATATCTATGTAATATTTTGCATCAGAGGTTTGTCAACTTACTTTGATTACTCAGTACCAATCTTCCCTTGACCTTCACAACAGCTTCATTCTTAGGGAGACAGGGAAAATATTTTTTTTTTAAGGGGCATCCTATTTGAGCAAGCTTTGATTCTTCCGATGCTGTTGAAAAACCTAGGAAAGTTAGGATCGCTCTAAACGTTCCTTCACTTAGCAGGGGATCAAGTAGTTGTGGAGACCCTCTTTCTTCTCACAATCTATTTTGAGACTTAGGAGGCTAAAACAAAAACTTTCATTCCTTCGTAATGAAAATAAAAGATGACGGCTTGTCAAAAGTTAGACCCGAAAACATGCAGGATACAGGACAGTGATTCATGATCAAAGATGCAGAAGGTCAAAACAGTTCGAGGCTGGCTCTTGTAGATGTCTTTTGGGGATGGTTACTTTCGACTGACTGTTCTTAGTTTTAGTGTATCATTCAAACCAATTTAAATCAAAGGCTATCAAGCCAAGAAATAATCCTGTTACCTAGCAATTTAGTCGATATTGCAAAATTGAATGATGTTACTTTGGTTTAATTTCGACAGTCTTTCATATCATGTGTATTGAGAAAGCCCACCTTTACCTTTTTATTTCAATTTCTTTGTGGATTATGAAACTACTTTTTGGGTATCACCTGCTTCATGCCGATTTATTTCTGATACTGCTTTGTGAATTACTCCTCCCGCTAGCTCGTAAGTGGCTGGAATCCTGCAAAAAGAAAATATGAACTTTATTCAAAATATGTCTAAAAATTATGAATAGAAGAAAACAAAAAGTCTAAAGGGAAATAAAATGCATGTATATACAAACAAAAATTATTTATTTATTTATTTTATTTTTTATTTTTTTACAAAAAATGGCGACTGCTATGCCATGTAATGTTTCAGATATCGCCCGTTGATAGGGGCACTGAGGACTTCTCCGTCGATGTTTTCCAGCAGGAAAGAATTTTCTCCTACTAGAGCCGAAACCCTGAACGGTCCATACCATAGGTGGTCAAATTTATTATGATTTGCTGCCTCTTCCCTTCTCGCATCCCATCTTAGCACCAAATCACCTGGAGAGAATTCTCGATCCTTCGCTTTTCAGTCAAACAGTGCTTTCATGTCATATTGGTATCGTTGCATCTTTTCGTCAACCTCGGTTCTCTGTTGTTGGACCTCAATCAATTGATTTATTCTCTTATTCATAGGATTGGGTTCTTCGTTTTGGTCTTGCCACAACTTCATTATCGGTAGTGCCAGGTTTATGGGTAGAATGACATCTGTCCCATAGACCATTTGAAAAGGTGAAACGTCAATAGATCTTTTTGTGCTTATGTGGTTTGCCCACAATGCGTATTTTAAATGTACATGCCAAGACCTCTTATTCTCATCCAATACCTTCTTGATAATGTTTACCAGGCTCTTATTTGATGACTCGGCCAACCCATTCCCTTGGGGGTAGTATGCAGTGGAGTGTCCGAGAATGATATTGTATTTCTAACAAAAATTGATCATAGCCATAGACTTAAATGCTTGGGCGTTATCAGTCACTATCTTTTGGGGACAGCTGAATCTCGACAGAATATTTTCCTCCAAGAAGTTGATTACCGCCGAGTCTGTTGCCTTCTTGGTTGGAATGGCTTCCACTTACTTAGTGAAATAATCCGTGGATGTTAATATCCACCTATGTTGAGCACTGGAATGAGGATTGATCTCACCTATGAAGTCCAAACCCCATTGTTGAAATGGATCTTCATTTTTGACTGGAACGAGTGGTAGTTCAGGGAGTTTTTGTTTCCCAACGAATATTTGACAAGGGTGGCACGCGCGTACTTTGGAGTTTACGTCTGAAAATAGTTTCGGCCAATAGTAGCCTGCTCGCAAGATCTTGTAGGCCGTGGCTCTCCATGCATGGTGTCCTCCACAGATTCCTTCATGAAATTCCTCTATAACCTGAGGAGTTTCCGACTCGACCAAACAGACTAGTAGGAACCCGAGTGGATCCTTCTAGTATAGTTGGTTTTCGGTGATGCAATATTTTACAGCGTGGAGTTTTAAAGTTCTACATTTGGCTGAGGATAGTCCATCTAGGCACTTCAGGTTCAACAAATAGAACACGATGTCTTTATACCAACCCGACGATATGAACTTTTCTTCAATCTTTCTTGGATCTGTCCAGTCATCCGGCTCATGCAGGTGGGTGTCTCCATCTTCTTCTTGGAGGCAATTAATATCAAGGGCTCTAAGATTTGACTTGGCCAAGAGTTTGGCCAGACCTTGCCCCTTTATCAGTTTAGTCGGCTTGACTTCCAGATCGAATTCTTGTATTTTAGAGAGCCATCGCCCTCTTTTTTCATCACTGTCCGGCTGTACCAATATGTCCTTTACAGAACTATTGGGTACATACGCGATTATCTTTGAATGTAACACATAGGTTCTGAATGATTTCAATGATTTTACCATTGCGTATGCTTATTTTTCCATTATGTTATATTTCAGTTCTGCATCTCTGAGGATTTTGCTGAAAAACGCTATCGGCTGTTCGAACCCCTCTTCATTTTTCTGCAAGAGTACCGCGACGATGGTATGTTCAGAAGGAAAAGAGAAGATGAGAAAATCTTTCAGATAATCCGGACTTGCTAACACGGGTGCCTCGCTTATAACTTTTTTAATGTGTGCGAAAGATGCCGTGGCCTTGGTGGTCCAGTTTACCCCACTGTCCTTCTTCAACATTCCTGTAATCAATTTGACAATCTCAACGAAATTGGGAATAAACCTCCGCAGAAAATTTATCTTACCTAAGAATGATTGAATTTATTTTATATTTATCAGGATAGTGATAGTATCTATCACTTCAATCCTCTTAGGATCAATCTTGATTCCTTCTTTAGATACGACATGGCCTAGAAGCTTACCTTCCCGCATAGAGAAATGAGACTTCTTTGGATTCAGGGATAGACCAAACCTGCGGCACTTTTCGAACGTCTGTCTGAGATGCATCAAATGTTCTTCGTCAGTTTTAGAAAAACTGTCAGATCATCAAGGTAAATGACTATGAACTTGTCCCTTTCTCCCACGAAAGCGATGTCCATAGCTCGTTGGAAAGTGGCCCCTGCATTCATCAAACCAAAAGGCATTTTGTCATAGATGAAAGTACCCCAGGGCGTGGTGAATGCAGATTTTTCCCTGTCCTATTCATTCATAGCGATATGATTATAACTAGAGAATCCATCTACCATTGACATTCGATTAGCTCCAACAACCTTTTCTAAAATGTGGTCCATCTTGGGCAGCGGGTAATTATCTTTGAGAGATGACTTGTTTAGGTTTCGGAAATCCACACATAGTCTGATTTCCTCGTTCTTTTTCTTGACTGGAACTAGGTTAGCTACCCAATCCGAGTATCTCAAAGGTACTATTATCTTGGTGTCCAAGAGTTTTTTGACTTCCTTCTCTATCACGGGTAACAGAATGGGGTTAATTTGCCTAAACAGTTTGACCCCGAGCTTCAATGGTATCTTGTGATCAATAATGGAAGTGTCATATGTCTTCAATTCATCATAGGACCAGGCAAAAACATCTTTGTATTTCCTGAGCAAGTCTTGGTACTTCACTTTCGTTTTGGGAGGGAGGAATTTCGATAGTTTTACCATTCTGGGTTCTTTTTCGGTTCCTATATCACAGTCCTCCACCTCTTCTGGCTGGGGCTACAAAGTGGCCTTTACAGGTACATCGTTTTGATCGAAAAGTCTTTCCAAAGTAATCAATCCTTTGGGAATCTGATTATTTTTAAGGACCAGCATATGATGATCCATGATTTTTTCTCGGAAAACTTCGGGTTCCTCTCCTTCATGCATGACCCACATGGAATCATTCTGGTTTTCTTGGTCAGCGTGAGTTTCTAAGAATTCACCTACTGTAGTAAGGAACTTCTTAATCTGTTCATCATCTTCAAAGACTTGCCAGTGTCAGATATTGTCTGGTATGGAAGGCTTGTATCTGATTTTGATATGATATTTCAGTTTGAAGGTCGTGGGAGGAGAAAAGGTTGAAGCTGCCTTTTCCAATGCATCAACATGTAGATTCTCGGTGCAAAGGATAAAATGGATATTTACTGATGAGAAAAAAATTTCGATGAGGTCGCAAGTACAATTTCTATATGCTCTCAATCTGGGATGCCTGGCTAGGTATTGTCGGTTCACTTGTCTTACTATCAATTCTGCATCATCGTATACCTCCAAGTTCTTTATATTTAATTTCTTGGCAGCCTCTAATCCTAAGATAAATGATTCATACTCGCATACGTTATTAGTGTAATCTATGTCCCACTACAAATGATAGGAGAAAGGAACAATGAACTTACCTTTAGGTGCTACCAAAAGTACTCCAGCACCAGCTCCTTCAGAAGATGAAGCGCCATCGAAATACATTTTCCATACACCAGTATTACACAATTCTTCGGTCAAGGGGATTAACTCTTCTTTTTTTGCATCGATTTCTTCCAGGCAACCATCCATACCATCATCAAAAGACAAAATGCAGTTTCCCAGATCTTGGTCTGCGATGTAAATGGGGAAGTTGTGCGGGTTTTGAGGGTCACTGACCGTGTATGCTAATCTTGTCTCTCT
>ML798384.1:141875-157589 GCA_009831015.1 Picea engelmannii | reverse complement strand
TTTTTGCAACAACCCGGTAAGTTCAGAATGCACTGGCTAGGGCCGTATGAAGTAAATATTGTCACAGATGGAGGATCTATGCTGCTAAAGGACTTGGGAGGAACATAAATGAAAGGAATGGTCAACGGTAGTCAAATGCAATTGTATAGGGAGAGTCGACCTATTAACTCTTAAAATTTACAATGCAGTAAGAAAACCATGTATATAATGTACTATGGTAGATATTAGGAAAGAAACATGATAAAAATAAATAAAAAGGAGAAAAATAAGGAAAAGGAATACAAAAATACAAAAATATAAAAATATAAAAGAGGTAGGAGTTGGTTGAACAACATGAAAGTGGAAAAACAAAATCATGCACATAAATCACTACGAGAACATAGAAATATAGTGCACAGGAAAAATTGGACTCTGTGCAAATGCATGAAAAAGGGGAAAAAAATTACGATCGGGTCTATAAAGTGTGGAAAGCATGCGTTAGCTCGACACTTAGTGATTTTTGAGCACAGAGAGAGATAGAAGTGTGTTCCCTAGGTGTAATTGTGTGAAGAAGAGAGAAACTATTAAAATCACATAGAACATGACACCACTGAAGTTTGTTGCTCCAGGGAAATACATACTGGTTACTCAACAAGGCCAAAGGAGGAAGGAAAGGATGGTGGATCCTGAGAACATCGTCGAGCTCAAAGATGTTACCACTTTCGAGACAGTGTTACTCAACCCGATGAGAGTTGAGGAGGAAACATCGAATGTAGCACAAGGGGAAGTAGGGCATAGCTCCAAGAATAAAAATGGTATTACAAACCCTAATCCTAAAACACCAGCTAAGCCTGATGAAATGAAGGGTCAATAATAGGGCTGCGATGAAGAGGAGGTGTTGTTTGAGGACATCACCAATTAGCCAAAATCCAAGGGGGAAGAGGATGACAAAGAAATAGTAGAAGTAGGCTCATCTACTGTTGGGAAGAAAAGAAAAGTGCAGGACACCACAAAAATTACACTTCCCTACCTCCCAGACATAGTGGTCACTGTGGAGGAAATGCTTGGAAAGGTACCTAAACTAAGGTACTCGGACCATGATGTGCACAATTCAAAAAAATTACCAGACTTGGTCGAGGAATCCTACTTAGCAAATATAGGGTAAATTGGATGCCTAGGAAAACCAATCATGGATCCCACACAATGGATAAAAAGGTTCTACAACTCTGGGATCATGAACCTCCTAGACATACAACACTTGGGGCATGGCAAAAATATTTGGCTTTGTGTCAAAAACATTCTAGCCCGGGTACATGGCAGCATCCTTTGGATGAATAGGCCAATAAAACTCAATGTGGAAGTGATCACAAAAATTATAGGATTACCCACAGTGGGTGCACAACCAGAGGAATACTTGGACAACAAAGCACGTGAGAAGGAGATCATTGAGCTAGTCAAGGCACAATTTGATACCAGCAGAGGAAACAAGGGTATTGTGCTTAGAGATATCAACGATGACACGACAAGATTCACAAACAAGCTCATGGATTCCAAGATGATGAGGAAGTGCAAAAAAGAAGAGGCTCCAATAGGAGTCATCACAGTCACCATGCAGTGCGTGAAGGGAGTAATGTTTAGTTGGGCCCCTTACCTCCTAAACCAATTCTCGATCGACTGCAAAGATGAGCAGGATAATGGAACTAAGTTTCATTATTCTTGGCTCATTATCCTCATAGATTTTGCAGGAGACAAAATTTTTGGCATTTCTAGATAGGAAAGGAAAGTGCTACGCAACTTGATATGAATCCATCTAGCGGGCCAAGGAAAAAAAAAATCAACAGGCGAATAACACAATGTTCACTATGGTTCTAGAAGAGATACAACAACACACAACAGATGTGTGGCACATTCATTTGGAAGTGGTCCAGGAAACTGAGGGGATAACCATGTTTAAGGAATCTAGTCCACAAGGGATCCAAACAAGGAATGGTTGGATATGCAATATTGTGTCACAAAGGAAGAGATTGATTGGATAATCAAATATTGGCCTACACAATGGAATATGCAAGTAGAAAAACCAGAAATAAGGCCAATAGAAATGAAATCAGCCAAACCTAAGGGGCAAGCTAAAGTAGGTCCTTCAACAAAGACAAACAACCCAACTGCTAACACTAGGAAGACTGTGACACAAAATCGAGAATCGGGAAGCAACATAGTGCCAAAGAGACCAAGGAGGACATCAACGATGCCTAGGGATGACATTCAGCGGGATGCCAAGAAGGGGGACACATCTCAGGCTAGCAAGGAAAGGGAACAAGTGATGAAGAGTGGGGTGCATCACTCACAAACAAAAAGGATGATAACATAGGTATATGAGATGCACAAAAAGATGAAGTACACCAAGGAGGACCTAGTCATCACCTTGACAGAGGATGATGTTGAGGTCATGGCATACAAGGTCCAAGATAGAAGGGAAGAGGTGGCTTGTGCTGAATAAGTTCAGAGAGAAGAGATCATGGAAAAACTCATAGAATTCCATGAAAATCTACAACAATTACAGATTCAGGCAGTACTGCAGGTCACAACATAGAAACATGAAAAGACACAATGACCTCTTGCACAGAAAGAAAGAAATAAGATAGTTCAGATAGTAGTGCAGGGAAGGGATACATTCACAATCACATGAAAAATGGTCAGAATTGATCAAGAGACTGCACATAAAACTATGGGGGACATTGACCACTTTGAGGTAGTCATGGCGCAAATACCCACAAAATCACTATATGGACTTCAAGCTAGTATAATGTAGGAAGTACAATCAAGAGCCCATGCTGATGCCACCAACTTGGAGGTTAGTAGCGAGGTTGGAGAGATGTTACATATCACCTGCAACCAGTTGAGCTCAGAGAAGGAGAAGAGAAAAGAACACGTTGACAAGCTCGAGAAGGGACCAACAATGATATACGACCACATTCGAGATAGTGTGCAAGCACTAGCTAGGAGTGCAGATTAAAAGATAAAGATCATTGCGTAGATGATTGAAGGATATATCCAGGAGATCGAGGAGTTTAAATAAAAAATTAATCCTACGACTTCTTCTGAAGATTGAGAGAAAAGATAACATCAAACGACACTCCAGATAGAGGAAATGGCAAGGGAAGCAAAGGAAGTCATAGAACTGTTTGACAGAACTACACAAATTTGGACCACTTTGGAAGAGGATGAAAAGGTCCAAATGTTGGACCAACAAGAGGAGAAAACCAATGTTTCCATGTAGGAGTTGAAGTAGTGACAAAAAACCATGAGCATTACCGAGCGCTTGAAGGGCACCCATGAGATGAATACCTTGTAGACAGAGTTGAAGATAKCACAGATTAATAAGCAAGAAAGACAGGCCCAGTTGGAGACCTCTAAGAAAAAGAAACACAAATAATTGTGGAACTAGAGGAAGAGAAGAAAAGGATGGCATAGGCACATTTAGAAAGAAAAAAAATTTCTACAAGAACATATAACAATGCAGATGGTTGAGGCGCTAATAGATAAAGCTACGTAGGTGAAAGAAAAAGGCAAGGAACTAGCAGAGAATTTCCATATCTTGGAGAAGGTTGTACATGGAGAATGCACCAACTAAGTGTCTTCGGATGAGCCACATGTCAATGTTGGGGGCCTGTTGGCACAGGCCTATTTTTGGAAGAAGGATCTATTTTGGGCGCGAACCTAATTTTGAGGAAATGATCTATTTTTGGAGTGCGCATATTAGGAGGCAGAAAATAAACATGCAGAAAAAGAAGGAAAAACAACATGCATGAGGAAAAGCAACGTGGAGTGCATGAAGACAGGCCTAACTATGCTAGGATTAGGTTTTTTGACAAATGTCGTAACGACTATAAACCGGTAGAGTAGTATAAATAAGGACCTAGGAGGTATGGGTTGAGGGCAGTCATTTGATTATTGAGAGTTAGTTGGTTGGGAAGATATTGATTGTAATACATTTTGTGGTAGAGAGAAATAAGATAGTCTTTGAGGGTTAGGTCATAGGCTAAGGATCATAGTGTGATCTAGTCAGCCTCCCAGAGGGTACTTACCCTCAATTTTATTGTGATACTGAAGATGTAATACACGCAATGTGGATTTTGCAGAAGAATAAATAAAAGAGTAGAGAAGCCAGATCTTTGTGGACATAGCCCGAGGAGGGGGTGAACCACAGTAAAAAAATGTGTCCTATGTGATTGTTAATGAATGCTTTTACTATTATGTTAATCATTATCTCAATAATGAATGATTAAAACTAGTTATAATAGCATGCATGCATAGGTTTAAAGATGAATGAATCATAGAAGTATATGAATGATTAATGATGATAATGTATGAGGAAAAGAATCAAATCACAATCCCCACTCATTCCTATATTGAAAAGACCTCAGTATTGCAGTCCCCCATAAAATCTATCTTGGGTGAGACTGCGTTGTGCACCCTGTGCCCGATGTTTCCTTCTGGTCTACTGGGATGGCCGATAGTTTTTGAGGGTTTTGTTGGAAACCTATTTAAGACTAGAACCTGGGTCAGCCCAAGTAAGCCAACATAAATTCACCTCCATTATTTGACCTTCAACATTTGATTTTCAGATCAATCTCATTCTCAACTAAATCTTTGAATGCTTTAAATTTTTCAAATGTCTCATATTTATTTTTTGAGAAAGGTAACCCAAGTCAGTATTGTATAATCATCAATGAGAAAAATAAATAACTTTCTCCTTCCAATATTTTTATTCTTGTTGGTCCATAGAGATATGTATGCACAAGTTACAATGGCTTGGATGTTGCATATTCCTTTGTATTGAAACTCACCCTTGATTTTTTTCTATGCTAGCACTGCTTGCAAATGGTGCTTGAGGGTTTTGTGATTTTTGGCATATCTCTTACAACTTGTTTGGTACTTACTTTTACCAAGTTGTCAAAGTTCATGTTACCCATTCTTTTATGCCACAACCAAGTTTCATCTATCTTCCCCATGAAGATTTTTCTCCATTAATTTCACCAAGGATTGATGCAGGAGTAGAAACCCCCCAAATCAAATTCAAAATATGGAAGCTTTGGGAAGGAAAAATGTGGCCTTGAGGAAGTGACTTCTTCGAAAAGTGTGTAAATGATAGTTTTTTTTTTTTTTTTTTTTTTTTTTTTTTTTTTTAATTCTGAGAGATATTAGTGATTTGGTTGAGGATAGATTGGATGTTTTCATGATTTGATCATTGTTTTATTTGTTCTCTATATAATGTAATCCTTTCAATTATTTGAGAAGAGGCATGATACAATGTAAACTTGGCCAAGGGAGCCAGGCCCTTACAGGCCATATTTGTATTCAAGCTCAATTAAATATAATGAAAATTTGTGTATTTTCCCTGTGGTTTTTTGTGTTTTTATATTAATGCATATGAGTGTGAGATCATGAGAAGGATTTGCATGACTGAGGCATAGCGAGAAGATCCAACATAAATCACTAAAAAGATAGAGGGTGATCCTCTAAAGAATGATATCGGGAATTATGGTACCATGGAGATATACTAGTTTGTCTTAGTCCAATATTGATGGTCATTAAGTATGCATATGATTATAGTTACGTGGAAATTATCTAACCAGACCATATGAATAGTTTATAGGTGTAGAGCATGAATCGCAATACTTTGGTACCTAATGATGCACATTTTTTAGCATGGTCCCATACCAGACCAAACTAGAGTTTCTAATGATATAAGTGTGTAGTAGTACCAATTCTGCAATATCCCAACTTCCTAGGATCACGATTATGTCAATCATGATTCCATTCTACTAGCTAACCAGCCCTGGGAGATATCATTAAGAAGTTTCAAGGGGGTTTTGATGCCTCGAAGCCCCGATGTGCTGAGAATATCGACATCCATATCTTTGGATTCCCATGATATATCAAATCAAGATCAATTTCAAATCATAGAACTGGGTGTTTTGAATCAGGAGGGAGGTGCTCCAAAACCCCAATATTCTAACTTCCCGACATCATAGAGGTCACATGCAGTCTCGATCCGTAAATTAGTTAAAACATTGTAGAGTTAAAGGAAGGGTCTGAACCAGTGATGATGGTTCCATCTAGTGGAAGCATGGAAAGGAACACAAGATAAGGTGTAGAGAATAATAATGAGATCAAGATGGGTGCTCGAGGAGGATGAAGTTCCTATGAACTTCATGGCTCATGATTGGAGAATGATACTTCGAGATGATTCATGGTGTATTCATGGGAGATTAATGAATTTAATTTCTTCCACGGACGAGTTCCAGTTATGCATGGGACTGAATAAACCACAGGTAAAAGGATCGAACTTAAGGAAAATTCAATCTGAAGGACCCCCAGAATTGATCTTCGTCAAGTGGTATCAAAGTGTAGGAAAATATGTTCTTTTCATGTGAGTGGGTAGATGTAGAAGCCTAGAGCAATGAGTGTTGAGAAGGTTCCAAAGGAGAGAACCTAAAGAATACCAAAATACTAAGATCAGGAGGGAATCTTAGCGAGGTATTGTGTAGCAAGGTAGAATTTTTGTTACAGTAGAGAATTTGTTGCAACTCACTGTTGATCATGAGGAGAAGATCAACATATGGTGAATGATGCATGAAGAAAAAGAAGGACTAGGGAGTGAAGATGAAGCAACATTGAAAACACATGATCAATAGATCATGACTGTTTTTATACCCTGGGAGTCTGATGCAGGAGAAAAACACCCCCAAATGAAATTCAAAATCTAAAATATTTGGGAAGGCACAGCCTGGCCTTAAGGATGTGATTTCTTCGAAAATTGTGTAAACGATAATGTTTTTTCTGATATTGTGAGAGATATTAGTGATTTGTTTGAGGATATATTATATATTTTCATGATCCAATCATTGTTTTATTTTTTCTCTATATATTGTAAGCCTTTCAAGCATTTTAGAAGAGGTCTATTACAATGTAAACCAGGCCAAGGGCGCCAGGACCTTAGAGGCCATATTTGTATTTGATAATGAGAATTTGTGTATTTTCCCTATGTTTTTCCATGTTATTTTGTTAGTGCATATGAGTGTTAGATCATGAGCAGGAGTTGCAGGTTTGAGGAAAATCGAGAAGCTCCACTGTTAATCACTGAAAGGATCGATGACGATATTTTAAAGAATGATATTGGGAAGTATGGAACCATGAATATCTAGCCATTTATCATAGTCCAGTATCAACGATCATTAAGTGTGAAAAGGATTAGAGTTGCACCACAATCATCTAACTGGATTGGAAGAATATTTGATAGGTGTAGAGCATGAAGCTCAGTACTCTGGTGCTTGGTGGCATAGATTTCTGAGCATGGTTCCATACCAGACCGAATCATAGTCGTTGAGGATATAAGTGTGCAGTGGTATCGTTTCCTCAATATATCAACTTCCCAGGATCATGGTTCCATCAATTATGATTATGCTCTATCGGCCAACTAGCCCTGAGAGATATCGTTAATAAGTTGAAAGGGGGTTTCGATGCCCCGAAACCCCGATGTGTCGACAAGCCCGACATCCTAATCTTCTGATTCCCAAGATATATTGGATAGAGATGAATTTCAAATCATAGAAATGGGTGTTTTGAATTGGGAGGGGGGTGACCCAAAACCCTAATATTTCGACTTCCCAACATCGTAGAGGTCGCATGTAGACTGGATAGAGAAAGTAGTTAAAAAATTGCAGAGTTAAAGGAAGGGTCCAACCTGGTGATGATGGTTCTATCTCATGGAAGTGTGGGAAGGAACACAAGACGAGGTTCACAGAAGAATAATGACATCGAGATGGGTGATTGAGGAGGATTAAGTTCCTATGAACTTCATGGCTCATTATTAGAGAAGGAGAATCCGAGATGATTTAGGGCGCATTTGAGGGAGATTGATGAGTTTAATTGCTACCATGGATTAGTTCCGGTTATTTGTGGGAATGAATAACTCACAGGGAAAAGGAAAAAACTCAAGGAAAATTCAATCTGAAGGACTCCCAGAATTGATCTTGTTTCAGAATAGTCTCATTCTCAACTAAAGCTTTGAATGCTTTAAATTTTTCAAATGCCTCAGATTTATTTTTGAGAAAGGTAACCCAAGTCATTCTTGTATAACCATCAATGAGCAACATAAAATAGCTTTATCCTTGCAATATTTTTATTCTTGTTGGTCCACAAATATATGTATACACAATTTCCAATGGCTTGGATGTTGTATATTCCTTTGACTTGAAGCTCACCCTTGATTGTTTTCCATGTTGGCACTGCTTGCAAACAATTCTTGAGGGTTTTTTTTTATCTTTGTCATATCTCTTACTACTTGTTTCGTACTTACTTTTACCAATTTGTCAAAATTATATGACCCATTATTTTATACCACAAAAAAATTTCATCTATATGCCCCATTAATTTCATCAAAGATGTATACATTGTTTGAGGTTCTCATTTCTTTTGCTACTAGCTTCCTTGAATTTTCTTTTCTGATCTCACATTTTCTGGAGTCAAATGTAAGAGTGCGTCCTTGGTCACACATTTGGATTACATAGATAAGATTATGTTTCAAGTTTTCAACACACATAACCTTTTCAACCTTGGCTCTTCCATTTTCAAGACTGAGAGTGCCCTTTCCACTTATCTTTGAACTTCCATTGTCTCCAAAGGTAACACAGCCTTCATTTTTCTTCAGGGTGATAAAAAAATTTCTATCTCCTGTCATTTGACTATAACACCCATTGTCAATGTACCACTTATCCTTATTATTTTGTGCATGAAGTGAAACTTAAATTAACAAGGATTTTTCTTTCTTTTTTCCTTTTGTTCCTAATTTCTTTCCATGATTGTCAGGGCTTCCTCTTTATGATTTGTTTTGAAATCACTTTTTCATAACTTTGTTATAAGCTCATAATTGTTGCATTTATAACATATGATGTTATAGTTAAAAAAAGGGGAAAATGAGTTGTAGTTTCTCCTTGAGAATTCACGGGTATATCTATTGTTGTACCCCATGTAACCATCTCTTACTCTTGTTCTAAAATATATCACTTTATGACCAAAATCATTGCAATAATAACAATAGCCAAATAAATAATTTTGGTACCTAATTTTGTGATTCCATTTTGATGGGAGAGTATTCCGTGGAGCATATTGTTCTATCTTCCTATTGTATTCAACCTTGATATATGTTTTGATTATATCAACATAACTCTTGGTCCTTTCCGTACTTGATTGTTTTGAAGAGGTTGAGGCTTCTTCATTAACAACTTCCTTCTTTTCACTGTAACCAAGACCAGTTTTGTCAAATGCTGATCTTTGATAGTTTAGGATTTCATTCAAGGTTGTAGAGATAATTTCAAACTTCAAGTTGGTTTGTTATATTTCCAACTCCTTTCTTAGATAAACTACTTCAAATTCTATATTGTTGCATATATCTTATTTTTCTTTTAGTTGGTCTCTTAATACTTCTTCAATTCTCTTTGCCTCTTCTACTTGAGTTTTTAATATGATGATGATCTTTTCAGTTTCATCAAAACATTATTTTATACCTATCATTTATTTTCTATACTTCTTCAACTGCTCCTTTTGTAGTTGTTTCTTGTTCCTCAATTTCGCTATTTCATTTAGAGCACATATGAGCTCTCCTTCAAAATCTACTTTTGCATCAATCTAAGGATTTTGTTCTTCTATTGCATTTCCTTTTTCTAGGACATCAGTGTGTGTTTCTAAACCCGTAAAGATAATTTCTTCTATTTCACTTTCACTATCATCAAATGAGTTGTTGTCTTCATTGGTATATATATTCTTCTTTTGTCTATATAAATTTCTCCTCTTTTCAATCTTACCCTTCTTATACTTTTTGAACCTAGAATCATTGCTATTTTCATTCTTTGCATAAGAGAATTTAGTATCAAAGTGTCCTAATTCTCCATAATTAAAGAATTTGAAGGGAAGCTTAACTTTGTATTAGCATGTCTCTCTCTTGATATTTCTGAAAAATTTAGCTTCTTCTTCATCTGATTCACTATATGATCTATCACATGTCTTGTATACTTCTGTCTTTATCTTATTTGATTCCTTAAAGGATAATTCCTTCATTGATAGCTTTTCTAGCTTATCCTATTCTATGCTCATTTCACATGCAATGAGGATTCCATGCAACTCATACATTTTCAACATGTCTAGATCATTTAATTCTTCAATGCCAAATATCTCGGGGTTAAATATTGAGAGAAGTTTTCTAAGAACTTTTTTCACAATGATGTTTTCTTTAATCTCTTCACCCAATCCTTTGATAGTGTTTCCATTCTCATCCACATGAAGAAAATAATCTTGAATACTCTCTTCTTCATTCATCTTGAGGGTGTCAAATTTTCCTATATGGGTTTGTAACTTTTCCTTCTTGACCTTGTTATCCCCTTCATATATTTTCTGTAACTTGTCCCATATCTCTTTTGTTGAATGCTAATGCATGAATTTGACAAATATTGATTCTTCCAGACCACACAAAATTGCATTATTTGCCTTAGAATTATTGTCACTAAGCCTCTTTCCATTTGTACCTATGGGTGGAGTTATTGGGGTTGTGTAACCATTCTCAACTTCACTCCAAACATCAAACCCAAGTGACATCAATTAGGTTTGAATTTTTATTCTCTAGAAAACATAATTTAATCCATCAAATAATGGAGCTTTGTTTGTAGAAAATATTTCTTGTTTATCCATTTGTGCTACAAGGATTCACCTTCCAGTGGTTAGACTGTTTATGAAAAAATCCGCTCTGATACCAATTGTTGGCACACTTATACTGAGATGGGAGGTGAATTAGTATAAGACTACTTTTTCCTTTCTTTCAATATTTATCAATGTTACTTTAGCAACTATAATTGTTAATGATAAATACACAACCATACAATCCATAGTGTACATAGATTTAACGTGGAAACCCAAATGGGAGAAAACCACAAAACATTATTTTATAAGATCATGTAGGCACCAACCTATTGTTTCAATGTTTGTAGGCACCAAGGTACAGGAGACACCAATCCCCTTAGCTGAGAACCAAATCAGCACTTCCTGTAGGCACCAACCTACAATTGTAATATTTGCAGGAAACAACATGTAGGAGACACCAATCCACTTAGTTGAGCACCAACTCAACAATATGTAGGAACCAACCTACTCGAGACACCAATCTCCTAAATCTGTCAATAATGTCAAATATTCTCTTTGCCTCAAATATTCACTTGCATAAAAACATTTCTCCATCTATGTTTTCATGCCACATTCCTTCACTTCACAATCTTCTTGATTCTAGAAGTTCCTTAGAACTTGCACCTCCCAACCACCCTTAGACGATTACATTATCTTCCTTTCATTCTTTGGCATCCTTGGACCTTGGAGCCTCATAGCTTCTCTTCACATGATCCACACTCACTCGATTTATCTCACACTTTACTTGCTTCAAAACGATAAGGAAATTATTATTTATACCAAGCCCATATAGAAAATTCCCTTTTCTCTTATGCCAAAAATCATGCATATGGGTCGACTCTAGATCACTTAGCTTTTCCTTAAAAATGGGCTGTAAAATTTTCTTTTCAGATAGTCCCAAATTCCTCCTAATTCTCATGTTGACTGCTCACTGGAAAGAGCATAAATATTAACACTCAACAAACGTCTAATCAAATTCTTGGTGAAACCTAAATCCTTGATTTTTTCGCTCACCTTCATAACCCCAACACTCAACAACCATTGGATTATCCCTCGATTTAATTTCAATTGTTGATCTATTTTTCTTTGAATTAAATCACGATCGTCTATCTACTCACTAGCCACCTAAACACACAACATGGATTTAACTCTCAGTGACTATCCAATCATTATTTCATATTTAATATTGATCATTAGTCTATTTACTGTCCACAAGAACATACCATGCGACCAAGGTGCACATCATCCGTTAGATCATATTCTCAATTAAATAGAAACCATTGATATCATTCACCATGGCTATATGGCAGTTTTGTTCAAACTTCCGTGGCCGTCAGAATACACCTTCGCATTCTGCTGCACTCATTTTGCACCCATTCTTTGAAATTTTTCTAAGTATTTCCCCATGGGTCTAAAAAAATTGATTTGAAACTTCCACATCCTATAGAATACACCTTTGCATTCCACCTCACTCATTTTGTACCCATACTTAGACAATTTCTCGAAGTCTCACAGTGGGTCCATAGATTCACACTCACTTCATTATTCTTTACATCTCTCGATTCTCAACCTCTTTGTTACCTCTTTGATGGCTTGATACTTATTTGATTGTTTAGATATCACTTCACTCCATGAGACATCTCCGTCTGATTGATTCCTTGATATTTAGTCAATTTTTGAAATCCTACTATGGGTATGTGGGTTCATGCTCCTTTTATTATTTCTTGACATACTCTCGATTCTTCACCGCTCCAAGATGTCTTGATACTTTGTCAATTTTTCAAAATCTCATCAATCTAGCATGCTGATGTTTTAGCTGAGGTGGCTTTCAAGTGGACTTATTCTACATGTATAGATGATGATATGACATCACTATGTGTCTTGACACATGGCACTACATGTGGCATCTGCATAGATACTCGTTATGTCACTGGTGTGGTACTGACACAGACTCCCTTTGATGTGGCACTCTTTTAACTAGAAACATGGCACTGATGTGGCATCTGAGATATCCTCTAACGTGGCACTGACATGGCCATTGGCCTAACGAGGCAATGAGCCCCAAGCCTTTGATATTTATCCATTGATTTCTGATGATCAATGGTCAAGATTTAACCAATTCCGGGTCCACTATTGTCCTTGACAAAAGTTAACTCCTTGTGCATGGTTCCACAAATCTTCCATTCACATTCAAATTACATAAAAGTGATTTGGAATATAAACCCTTCAAAGTCGAATTCTCTTGTGAATGTGGGATATATCGTTGTCACCATATCTTCAGTCTGGTCAACTCAATCTTGCTTCACTAAGTTTAACATTGCTTAGATTTGCAATAGATTCATCGCATCTTCCTCATAAATATCTGACATCTCTTCTAGTGTCCATCGCTCAACTTTTTTATTCTTATGCATCCTCGAATTCTCTTGGATTGATTTTTCACAGTCTTCATTACCTCACCAAATCTTATCAACGTACAAAACATTCTCTTCTTCCTCTATCTTGTTTAGTTTGCAGTGTGGATGCTTCCTCTATGGAAGCTTCCTCTGTCTATTCAGTTTCTCTTTGGTCTTGGTGGTCTCCCTGTATTTTGACATCAATGACAACAAGATTTTTATAGTTTTGTCTACCTTTGACATCAATGAAAACACTATTTTCAACACATCTGTGCTTGTGTAAGGACTAAGGAGGAGTCAGAGCAAGGATCCAGGGGGACTATATCATGAATCAATGTATGACTACACTGATGTATTTTTCTTTCCTTTGATTTATATATATGTGTGTGTTTTTCCCTTCCCAAATATGTTGTATTCATATTTGTATGGTAGATTTGATCTTTCCTTGGGTAGATTAGATTATATCTAGAATAGATTTGGATTTCCTAATTCTTGAAAGGGTTTGTATATTGGTATTTATTTGTCACTTGTGTGCACAAAGTAGATTGCAATAGATGGATTTGAATCTCTATATGTGCGTCAGATAGGATACATAAGGAAAACCACCAGTTAATAAGGTATGAATCTCTTCCCTCTAGTGTAAAAGGAATGGAAACTAATTAGATTTAGGGAAACCTGGTAGTGATATATCCTACTATATATCTTGGATCAAGGGAATATCCAAGGGAGGAATCACCTATCTGTAGTAGGAAAATCTATGATAATAGAACTGGAAAATCCACTGGGGAAGGATATTCGATTCTTCCTTAGTTTTAGATTTACCTGGTTGTTTTCCTTTGAAACCTATTATGTATTTTATAATCTTCCTCATCACTCACTAAAAGAGCATATCTTTCATATCTATCAGACCTAGTCTATATATGGGCCTTTTACCCAAATTTTGTAGATGGTCATACATAAAGAATTCATACCATAGTGACTGGTCACAAGTTACTTATAGTACATCCTGTGACTGCTTGTAGAATGGTTTCTAGCTGAAAAACAGTTGGGCCATGACCATCCTTATAGGTGACTATTTTTCAAAATTTTCGAACATTGCTTGATTATGTATTTACTTTGCTTGATCTTGTGAGTCTGTCAGGTAATTCAGTGTAATTCAAATTGGCAGCCATGTATGCAAAGTCAATACATAATGTAATGAGAAACTAGTTCTTCGAGCTGGTTCCCCATCACTCCACTTCTGGGTTTTTATAATGTATTTTGGCCATCCCAGATACTCCTCTGACCTCACACATTAGGGGGCACTTGTTATAGAAATATTTGCCTCACCCTATGCAATCCTGCACAAAGGGCCTTTTTCCATTTCCCTATGCAGACTTTTCATCCCTTTTTGCAAATCCCAGAGATAAAAATACACTTTTTCCACATATACGCACCTTGCCTATTATACAACATGTGTATACACAAGTCGCACCACTACAGCCCGCATACATCAGGATTTGTGCCCAAAAATGAAAAATGGTGTCGGGTTTCCATGTCATGACAGGAGATCAATGATCCTTGGCCTTCCATATACTGGAAACATTCTGACTCGACCCTTCAGTTCCATTTGAAGGCTATAAATAGGCCAATTCCGAGCAATGGAAAAGAGCAGAAAGAATTCAACTTTGAGAGAAAAGTTACTCTAGAGAAATTATTCACTTCATATTGAGTCTGCATCCCTTTGTCCTTTAAGTCTGAACACAGTGTTCAGCCCCCAAGTTCTTCCCTTATTGATTGAGAACTTCATTGTCTCTCTTCTATGAGCTTGCCTTTGGTAGAGGATTGAAGTGGTAGAGGCCCAGCTGGAAGCAACTTAGTTTCTCGGTTCCGAACCATGCCGACACAGAATTTTGTAACTTTTTCACTTATGCTGATCATATATTAATAGAAATACTATTTTCCCGTCCAATTGATATCTTGCAAATATTTGAATTATTATTCCATGGGCATATTTGTTATGTATATTAATGGATTATGCTATTGAAAGTGATAACATCATATACCTTCACCATGTGCTTGCTTTGCTTGGTTGTTGAGGACTAGTTGCAGGTATATTTCTTTGGGTCAAGTGCTCAATGGTGGACATCATCGAACGTCTCGACGAGGTAGGCCTTTATCTTGTCTTGCTAAAATATTTGTTTATATAGCATACTTGAGAATAGAGTTGATTTCTGCAGTTATTTCAGTCTATTGTGGTTTTCCCTAGCGATAGAGAGATTTTCCTCGTAACAATAATGTGTGATTTAATAAATTCATTTGAGTTTTTATTTCAATTGTAATTTTATAATTCTTGTAGCGTGTGATTTAATTAATTCATTTGAGTTTTCATTTTAATTGTAGTTTTATAATTTCAGTAGCATGTGATTTAATTAATTAATTTGATTTATTTTCCTTGCATATTAGTAATAGATTGATTTCTTTCAATTGACTTAGTTAATTTAGTTAATTTATGTTGATATAGGATAATATCAACACTTTTTTCTATGGAGGCATGGCTTATTCCAATAGAATGGAGTGTCATGTAGCTTAGATGGTTGCTTTGATTCCTTTTTACATAATTTCATTA
>ML798384.1:113699-127124 GCA_009831015.1 Picea engelmannii | reverse complement strand
GAGAAAAATCAAGTCATCTTTTGAGAAGAAAACCAAGAAGTAGATATTTCAAGAAGGCGACCTAGTCTTGAGGTGGGATTCCAGAAAGTAAGAAAATCCTAAGCATGGTAAGTTCGATAACCTCTGGTTTGGTACTTTTAAGGTGGTTGAGGTTCTAGACAATAATACATTTGTTCTGCACAATCTAGATAATACTGAGATTTTTGGAGGCCTAGTAAATGGGCGCTTCCTGAAACACTAATTTCCTTGAAAGACTGAGGGAAGGTCCCTCTTCTACCATAGCTTCTTTCCTTTTTCGTTTGCATTTGATTATTTAGTTTGTGTGTGAGTAAAGACTCCATAGCCCAACTAAGGCACTGGGGTGTGTTAGTGTTGCTGGTTTGATATTCTTTTCGAGGAGAAGAAAAATTGGTGCCATCTCTAAATATTCTTAGAAGAATTTTAAAATTCGTAGACAGATAAAAATTTAGTAGGGGTGCTAAAGTAGTAGGGTCACCCAGATCACAGATTGCAAAACTAATTGACGAATCACACTTCATTCCGGAAATAAAAAGCGCCCAAATGTTAATCTCCTAGAGTGGTTCCACAATTGAAACCATGGTATAACTTGTGAAGTATGTGGCAATTGGTGGTTGATTGCGGAAATCGAAGTGGTGTGGATCCAAAACACCCTCGAAAACCTCTGCAATCATGTGTTAATATCACATCTAGGGTCCAATCTGAGAGTTGCACGTGACAAAAAAACTTGATGTCAAGCCAAATCATCAAAGGAAAAGTCATAAGGACCATGATTGCACTAATGAAAGACTCATTTGGTTCCAAAAAACTAGGAGGTTTTGAAGAATATGGAAAATTCATTAGAGAA
Source organism: Picea engelmannii (assembly GCA_009831015.1). NCBI lineage: Eukaryota > Viridiplantae > Streptophyta > Pinopsida > Pinales > Pinaceae > Picea > Picea engelmannii. The sequence continues at coordinate 126,259 of ML798384.1, read as the reverse complement.
GGAGGGAGAAAAACATGTTGTACAAGCCATAACAAGAAAATCTTGCACCAACCTCATTAATAAGTTGAGGTCAAATGCGAAGATCAGGTTGAACCCTATTTTAAATGATTTGATTATCAATGTAGATGCAAATGAATCATAGGATGAATATATTTCATAGGTCAGTAGAAGAAAATATACATGGCTGATAGAAAGAAACAAAGGTAAGTTACAACAAGCGAGAGTGATGTTTTGAGAGGTAAGGAACCTGATCTACTGTTCTTAGAACCTCACAGGGAAGTGCTACCCCCAGTTAGAGCCAATGTTGTAACCTAGGTATGCACCCATTCTCTTTCCCTCCTTTACCCTATACATCCATCAAGTCTGATTTTTGTTTTGCATTTGCTAAGCTTATTGTCCATGATTTAGTCACTCAGCTTCAATGGCCCCTACCCATTTTTACTTATTTTGCACCATCCTTTGCTTTCTTGAAAGGTGATTACATGTTTTAGTCCTTTGTATGTGTAGGAAACATCCAAAAAGAAAGACAAAACAATCCATTTCGGTCTTATATTGTAATCAAATAGACAGGTTAAATTTTTTGCGGTGGAGATCCAACAGTCAATTCATCTCAATGACTCTCGTGCATTCAGAGTTTCAATATCACGCAAGGTTTAACAACAAGCATGCAATTTCACTCAAGGATATTTCAATATAGAACAAGAGTGAACCCCCAAAGTGTTGGAGCCTCGAAGTACCGGAGCCCCGAAGTATCAGAGCCATGAAGCGTCGAAGCCCCAAACTGTCACATCACTCCGAGAGGTCAGTTATCCAGGAGATATTCATACTCAGAATTCAAAACTCCCGAAACCTAAAGAGATGAAGTTTTGAATTCCTGAAATGCTTAATGATAAGATATATTAATCTTGGGTTAATTAGCAATAAGCATGGTTAATGAATTCGTGAGATTATCACTATGGGAGTTTTTCATCCAAAGCAAACAGAGTTCCTTGGAGCTACAAACGCCAAAGAGCTAGAGACACATGTCATTCATCTATTGAGACATGTGGAATTCATCTATTATGACATGTGGAACTCATTTCATGAACCTTTGGGCACGTCATCTTCTCATTTTTAAGTGACATGTGTCACTCTCTTTTTGTGACACGTTAGTGATTGTGACATCATATGGCCACATCAGATCTAGGATATTGCCACTCTGAAAGATTCCAATTCAAAGAAAACATAGTTCTCTAAACCTATGAAGTGTCGGAGCCCCAAAGTTCCATAGCCCCAAACTATCATGTCACTCTGCAACATTGTCACTCCAGGAGATTCTCAAACTCTGCATTCAGAAGCTCTCGAACCCTGAAGAGTCGGAGTCCCGAACTCCCAAAATATTTAATTGTAAGAATATATTAATATCAGTTTAATTAGCTTAGGATAAGAATGAATTAATGACTCAACGAGATTGTTACTCCGGGATATTTTCATTCACAGAAAACACAGTTCCCCCGAGATCCGGAGCTCCGAAGTGCTGAAGTGAAAAAATATCAAAATGATTGAAGTATTAATCTCGGATTAATTAGAAAAAGTCTTAGTTCATGAATTTGGGAGTTCAGTCCTCCAGTAGATATGTATACTCTGCACTCCAAAGCTACTGAACATCAAATTTCCGAAGTGAATTATCCTCCTTTATTACATATTTTGAAGTTTTTAAACGACGCCAAACCAAGAACGTCGAGACGGTAAAAGGCATCATATTGCTCATCTGAAAATAGCTCGGTGATAGTCAAAAAGTATAGAATTGAAGCTGCAGGTCCAATCCTTGCAACACCATAATTGGGAATTGGAGAAACTACACACCCAAAATGCAGAAGGAATATCAGAGACTCTAGAAAAGTGCCAGAAGACTTGCTTCTTCCCCCAAGGAGATAAGTTGAGGAAGAACGCCACGAACACATCCAATTATCTCCCTATGGCCTCCAATAGAATGCATGGATGCCAACTCTCGATACATAACTCAATTTTGTCACTCCTATTCATTGTCTGTCAAATCTCAGTTCACTCCAGCATGTGCATCAGTGTAGTTTCATTTCTAGTAGAAGTTTTTAGTTTTTTAATTGCAAGACTGTTTAGATTAAGTTAATAAGTGGTATTTTGTGTGTGATAAGAACCACTCTTTTTTTATTAAGTCAATATTGAAGTATACCTTAATGTATTCCAACTATGTTTTAGCTAATTTAATAAGTTGTTTTACAACTGGTGGGGTAGAGTTAAGCCTCAGTCCCAGATGGATGGGAGCCTCTACAACTATGATAAATATGCAATTTTTGTATGTTTTGAGGGTTTGATTTTTTGGAAAATAAGATAAATACATCATTTGGTTGATCTTGTTCTATGCATGGATTAAATCTCTCTACCTAGTGAATATTCTTTTGATGATAGTGTTTTTGTCCAAATCTTCATGTGTCTTTTATCTTATCTTGAATGTTGTTTTGATTTGTGCAAAGTACATTTCATTTCCTTCAACTATTGTATAACTTATCTTTACTAATACACAACCTGTAAATAGCTAACGCTTTGGTGAAGATTTTTTTTTTTGTTGCAACCTGTGGGAGAAATTGTATTTTTGATACATGTTTAATGTATTGAAATAAAATTTTAAGTATTAAACTTCTTGCAACAAATTATTCATTGAGTGGTTTGTTGTTTCCCTTTGTTTTTTACCTCTATTATTTCACTTGCCTATAATTTGTGTGCCACCAACCAAGGAGAACCCTTGTCTATATCATTTTTCCAACACAATCATGTTCTTGTCTTAGTAAACCAACCCTCTATCTGACCAACAAAATTGAAAACCAATCATTCCAAAGCTTGAGGTGTCCTAGCTTTTCCCTTCAACAGTTAGGTGCAGAATTTAAGACCAACACCTGCTTTAGCACCAAACTATTTCTTTCTCTGCTTTAGCACTGAACTACTTATTTTCCCTACTCTAGCACTGGATTTTTTTTGAACTACGTTGGACTGCTTCTTTCTATCCCTTCCTTTTCCTCTTTCCTACTTTATGGTATAGTTCCCAAAAATTAATTATTTGCATCCAAAATGCTTGTCCAATAGGCCCCCAACACTCACCTGGAGCTTGTACCAAGCCACTTAGATATTTTTCAACCTCTCCTTGAATTTTTCAAGAATCACCTTTGATGTATTGGTATTCTCCTTGACCTATGTTTCATTTGAAAAAAGGTTTCTACTAATTCTACAGTGATATGAGTCTATCATTTCTCTTCAGCTTGTTCTACTACTTGTTTGATCCTGAGTTGCACTTATGATATATCCTCTATAAATTTTAAGTATTCTTCCTACAACGTCTCTATATGTTTCATGTGAGATTTTTCCTCGACCCTTAGTTGGTTCAACTCAACATATAGTTTCTTACTCTCTTGCATTGTCGTCATCTTCTCGACTGGTGGGAAATTGTTGATAGTTTCCTTAATATTTTGAGCCTTCCCCTATGTAGTTTGAAGCTTATTTTCAATACTCTGTAACTCAACATCCTTTGACAACTGATTCCAGACTTCTTCTTCACAACTTTTTGGTTTATTCATTCGTTTTGCCACACAATCATTTCTTCTATGCACAATTCACTCCCTCTACGTGATCCTTTATTATTTTGTAACTCACTTCTTTTGTGCACTTACTCTTGTTGTAGGTGTAAATAAATTCACATCCGATAAACTATCATCTAGATTCCCTGCATATTCTCTTGATAGAATGCACGGTAAATAATATAGGCCTGCATTCAGGTTTCCTGGCTTAACGATGACCTCAAATTCATATTCTTGGAACAAAAATAACCATCTGCAAATTATCCTCCCCCCCCCCCTCCCAACAATCATTTACTGAAAAAGTATCTTAGGCATAGTGGTATGTATACATATTGAAATGAGCAGCCAACAAACAGTTTATAAAATTCTACAATGTGTACATCATTTCCAACCCCTGTCATTCTGGTGTTGTGTAGTTCTTTCCTGCTATTGACAGCTTCCTTCTTGCAAATGCAATTGGGTGGTATAAATCTCCTTCTCTTGGATGAGATAATATTGTGCCCAAAACTATGGACGATGCATCCACATGAACATGAAATTCCTTCTTCCAATCTAGGAATATCAGAATTGGCGTAGTCACTAACTTCTGCTTCAATGTGTCTAAATATTTATGGAAATCATCATTCCACTAGAACATATCTTATTTATTCAACAACGTCTCCATGGGTATTGTAATCTATGCATATCCCTTAATGAACTTCCTATAGTATCATATGTGGCCCAGTGTTGCTCTTAAAAGTTGTACTGATGTAGGTGGTGGCAAGTCCATAATTATTGCAATATTGGAAGGATCCACTAGTGAGATTTGCTTACTTACCACATGGCCCAACAAAATTCCAAAAGGCACATATAATTTTTTTTTTTCAAATTCAATGAAATATGACATTCTCTACACCTATCCAACATTAACATCAGTACTTCTATATGATATTTTAATAGAATAAACACAATCCAATCGTCTAAATAAACTTCAAGGAACTTATGAATAAACTTCTTAAAGGCTACGAAAATGAACCTCAAAACAATTGCAGGTGCATTCTTTAGCCCAAAATGAATCATTATGTACCGGTAGATTCCCCACTCTGTCACAAAGGTAGTCTTATGCCTGTCTTCCTACACAATCTTTATCTAGTCATATCCTGAGAATCCATCTGTGAAAGAGTAGGCCTCCTGTCCCCCTACATTCTCTAGCACTTTATCTATAAAGGGTGTTGGAAATGGATTGTTCATACATGCATCATTTATATTTCTTAGGTCTACACAAATTATGATTCCCCTTGTTTTCTTATCTTGTACTACCATTGTACTTATCCATTATGATTCTACTACTAGTTCAATGATTCCTTATTCTAGCATTCAGTCTATCTCTTTCTTTACCTTCTCTTTATATGTTGGGTTCATCTTGGTCTCCGTCTTACTGGTTTAGCATTTGGTTTTAAAGGGATCTTCATTTTTCCTAACTCGCCAACTATCCCTTTCATTTCTAAACATGTGGTTGGGAATAAATCATGATACTCTCGCAGTAAGTATGCAATATTTTCCACAACTTCATCATTCCAGTAATCGCATATCTACACAAACTTTGGATTCGCTTTGGTCCCAATATTCACCTTACATGTCCTTAATGGTTGTGCATAAGAAACGGCTCCAAGATATTGACCCTATACTACGTGTTTCCCCTTATTTTTAGGTATTTTATATTTCTTGGATCTTCCACTTCATGATTTTCTTTACCAACATTATAAAATTCCAATATTTCATGAACTGTCATAGAAGCTCTATGTGCACTACACACAAGTACTATATCTGTTTGAAAGGAAGTTTGGATAATTAATTTTTGAAGAGTGGGCGCAAAAGTAGAAAAGGGAGAAGATTGCGAGGTCAAAACAAAAGTTAGAGCAGGAGAAAAATAAGGAAGGAAATCAATAGTTTAGCATAAAAGTAGGAAATCAATAGTTCATCTCTAAAGAAGGAAAAGTAGCATGTAGGCGCAAAGGAAGGAAAAGAAACATGCTAGCAAAAACGAAGGAAAACAACTAGGACATGTTAGGGTTTTGGTATAAACTATTAGGGTTATGATCCCTAACTCTATGTATAAATATGTAATGGGTTGGGGAAGAATAGGTTGTTGAAAGTAATATTTTAGCAGACGTATCATTGAGATTCTATGCTTAGGGTTGTGGAGATATTTTGCAGAGAGACACAGTTGATCACTGCATAGCGGCTACGCTAGATTGAGGATATACTATGTTGTATCTATTGTAAGTGTAGTGTGTAGGTCTAAGGTGATCATTGCATGAATATCAATATAGAAGCCATCCATTGTGGATGTAGCCCAAGGATTGGACGAACCACGTTAAAACTTGTGTTTGTATGTGTTGTGTTGATGTGTTTGTTCATGGATGTTCTTTTTATGAATGATTAGTATAGATATGTTTACTATATGATTAGTGTGTAGTAATAATGAGTGTTACAGTGGGCTAATTATTTTTTAATCTATGTTATAAGGGTTCGACACAATAAAGGTCGTTAACTAATTAAAGGATATGAAGAAATATATTACACACAGGGTGGATAAATAGTAATGGATATGATGATAGCCTCAGATCCCCTCATTCCTATAAAAACTTGGTTCCTACAACCCTAAGAGATACCTCGAGTGAGACTTCACTTGCATGCAAGTGATGACGAAAGGGATGGTATCTGAAGGGTTTTGTTGGTTGAATAAACTGAACATAGGGTCTTATAACCATGCACCAACAAATGGTTTTGTTTCCCGAACCCATAATCAATAAGTGAGGGAATGTTTTGGAGGCCAACTAAGAAAGATATCATCGAATGGTTGGAAAGGAAAGAGTGAAAATTTTCTCGAGGAGAGAATAGAAACCCTCGGATGAGAGACAAACAATGGTTGAAAAGTTATGTGTTCACAAATATGCATGATATTTTCTTTGGTAAAGTTTCGATTATTTTGACTGAATGGTTAGAGATATGAGTGGAGAATACCGAAAGATACTATATTGTAGACGCGAGGAACTAGACCCCTGAGTTGGTAAGACAATTGAATTCTATAAGAAATAATACTTTGTGCGCAATCAATTTATTGTTGAATAACATACTAGGGGGTTACATTAAGAAATTTGGAGTAGAATATGCCCAGTCATATAGTGCCTCAGATAGGGATTTCTTTAAGGGTCTGCATGGAAGGTTTATGAAAGCATTGGGTACCTAGATAAAGACGTTGTTGTGTGAAAAATGTGTGATGATGATGGAATCTTACTGCTAAGGAGCTTCGTGCACATAGGGGAACTAGGGGATGACAAGGGGATGGTCTAAAGGTAGGAAAGAAAGAAGAATGAAATGAAGAAGGAAGGGAGGGATTGAGGATGTAGAGAAACAAGGAAGGCATACCAGAAGAGGAAGACAAATTTGGAGTATTGCATGGTTGAAGAAGGTACGAGATATTGAATACTAGGGCTGAGGAAGGAGAGTCACGAAGTGAGTGTGAGAGGAGAGTACCCTGCACAATAGTCTAGATCATGGAAAAATTGCACATAAAAGGAAAGGAAGAGGATAATAAATTTATTCCTATAATAGAAGATTCGTTATGCCCTTCTCGGGATGGGTCCTATGTCTATTCCATGACCCATTGTGTGTCACCTAGATCTGAGGTAACATTTGAGGATTTTTCAAGAGAACTTATAGTTAGCAGAGTAGAAAAAAACAACAGTATCCATAGGAGTAGAAGTAGTGTGTCAATTCAGAGTCATCCAACATCACCACGAGGAGGTACTACACAAAACACCATGGAAGGGTTAGACAATACATTGAGAATGTAAAAGTTCCAGGGAGTTGGGTTGGAGATCCTAGATCAACACATATTTGTATGTGAGACAATTTGTTCTGTGAAGAATGTTTAGGATGAGGCAAAAAATATTGAACAGTTGGAAAAAATGTTTAGAAGTCGTGCATTAGTATGGTACATAAAACTGCAGAGTACTACACCAACAGGTCAAGCAAGGAAATTGATAGAATTCAATAAGAATTACTGAAGGAGTTCAAGAAGTTGAAATGTGATTCATAGTACATTACAGAGTTGAAGGAAATCAAAGAAGTGCAAATTGAGTCAGTGTCAGACTATGATCAAAGATTTAAGGATTTGATGGATAGGTTGACATTTCAAATTCCCAATCAACAACATAGAGAATGGTTTATTGCATGACTATTTCCACACATTCATTGCCCATTGATACAATAGAAGTTTGTGTCACATATTCAATATTTGGATATTTCAATGATGTTGGAAGCCTCTCCTATAGGATATGGTGGGGGGATGGCTCAATTTTAGACATAGTAAGTTTCCTTGAAAATTTGATTGGCAGAACCAATGAAGGGAAAAGAGAAGTGGGAACAAGTTTGGTGTACCAAGTGTATGAATAAAAGCCACCATAAGGATGAATTCCCAAACTTTGCATAGTATTTGGTGACCAGAGCACCAAACCCATTAATGGGAGGAGGGTACTGTGAAATATGAAAGAAATGGGGACATCATCCACATGATTTTCCATTACTGTAGAAATACTAGAGTACACCAAGGAATTTATTTTGTATCTTTTGCAAGTCAGCAGGGCATGAAGAGAAGGAATGTCTTGCATTTGATCTAATGAAAGAGATCACTTCAGATATGTATAGAATTCTGGAGGAAAATGTTGTGACGGAAGGAGGTGGTCCATGGTATAATAATCATATAGGATTTAATCCAGGAGGCCAAGGAGGTTTTGGTAAAGTTCAAGGTAGAGGAAGTAGAGGCCCAATAGTTTTCTACAATTGTAATCAGCCAAGACACTTAGCTTGTGACCGCCCAAATCCTTGTTCAAATTGCACGTATTGTAGAGCACTGAATCGTGCTACAAAAGAAAATCATCAATTAATTGCAAAGTGGTAGGCAAGAGGGAATCATAACCAGAATCTGAATCGGAACATACAGAAGATATCAGCAGAGATACATGACGAAAGACCCAAAATAGAATATGTCATGTGTGAAGGAGCTAAGAGAGGAGTTGACGTGATAAACAAAGGGAGGCAGAGTGAGAAATGGGTGAGGAAATCAAAAGGAACTATGTCTACATTTGACCTAAAGAAATAAAAATATACATATCAGTAGACAAGGAATGAGATAATAGCACCAAATTGGATCACATAAACATCATCTGCAACCCCTGGGGTTGACATGCATTCAATCTATGATCATACTTCCCTGGAAAGGCCCCTTGAAAAGGTAATTCCTTTGAAAGAATTTTTGAAATTGTTTATCATTGATGAAAGATGAAGCTTCATTGAATGCATTACACAGAATGATTGATCATTTTTCACAAGAAAGGGAACTTCCTACCATGAAGAGGGTATGGAATCAAGTACTACACAAAAAGAGGACAAGGGACAAGTTCAGATTAAGTGTGAAGATTGGGAATTATGACATGAACCAGGTCATTTTGGAATTGGGTTCTAATGTAAATTGTTTTCCAAAGAAAACCTTGGAAATTATGGGGAAGCCAAAGTTGATTTTGTCTCTCGTCCAATTAATATTGGCGAACTAACAAAAAATAGTATCAATTGGTCAGTTTTTAAGGGTAACTATGAATATAGATGGAGTGCACAATCTAGAAGATTTCAAAGTCACGGAGATTGTGGATAATAGTTATCCATACCCAATGCTAATGGGGCTTGAATGGTCCTTTGAAAATCATGTAATTGTTAATATTAATAAAAGGGAAATGATCTTTGAAGTAGGGGACTTGAAGGTTACTACACCATTGGATCCGACAAAAGGAAAGAGGTACATAGAGCCAACAAAAGGGAATGAAAATGATAACATATATAATATGACTACATGAATGGATGAATACGTTAATCCAACTATAGATGGTTCCCTAAGTTGGAGAAAAATTAGATCATGTGTGTTGGATTAAGAGGATGGACTGGAACATTGGCAGGAAAGGATGCATGAAGTATCAACCAGACTGTGTACCCTCATTACTCGATCATTGTGCTGGATTGGAAAGGAGTTATGTGACCTGCCCAAGTATGATGGTTTGACTGATATAAGTTCTTTTGTAAGGGTGTTTGAGTTACATATACCTGAACAAAAAATATTGTTAGCATTATATGTTGTCTTGAAAGCCACTCCAACTAGATGGTGGGATACCCATAAAGAAGGAATAGAATACTGGAAGGAGTGTAGAATATTGATGCAAGTTAGATTTGGTACCAAGGTTGAGTATATTCTGAAACAATATGTAGGAGTAATTAACCCGAAAGATCATATTGCACAGTGAAAAAACATATGGAATTTGATACCGAAGAAGGAATGGACGCATAGGTTCATACATATAATGGAAACGATCCCTAAGAAATGGTACCTTGAACTAGAAATTTGTAGAGAAACCATAGATTGGGACAAGATAACTCAAAGGTTTAAGGTAACATATACTTTTGAAGATGAATCTCCATTGATAGATGCCATTTTTTAGGCCATTAGAAACAAGATTTTTCAGAAGAAGGGATGATGGATGTAGAACCTATGTGTAGTGCGCATAGAACTTCTATGACAATTCAAGAACTACTGGAATATTATAATGTGGCTCAAGTTTTACGAGGAAAATATCTCTATGGCTAGGGGTAAAGTACAACAGACAAAAATGACTGCATAAATCAACTCTAATCTCAGTTATGCTATATAAACAAATATGCTAGCAAGACATGATAAAAGGCCTTCCCCTTTCGGATGTTCAATGAAGTTGTTACACATTATTTTCGTCACCCTTATGACCGTTAATGATGTAAACATATCCTTTGTCTTTAGAAAGATCAATCACTTGAATTCCTCAGGAAAGAAGGGAGAAAAACTTTCCCTGAGAGATGAAATCATATTTTCCTTTGTAAAAACCCTAGTAAGGAGGATTGTCACACCCTATCCATTTCTAGGGGTGCGACAATCCTAGATTGTCACATGTTTCACTAAACCTAGCCTGCGACGTTGTCACACTCTTCTCAGTTCTATGGGTGCGACGATTTTTGTACGTGGGAAAAATGAGCATCTTCTCGATGCTTCTAGAAGGAAAATATTCTATGGTGAGGTGGCCTCTGATTGGTTTGGATATTACTCTCTTTTCTGATTTAGTGGGATCATCCTAACCTCTTCACCTTATAAAAGGAGAGGAGCTCTCATGGAGAAATTTAGCTTGGTAGCTTTGGAAAATTAGATTGATTGGGTTTGAGTAATTTTTGTAGCTTGGAGTTTTTGGGGCCTATGTTGGCTTTGAGCTTTGCTTTGTCAAGATAGATTGTGAGTAGCTATCAAATCCACAGTCTCAGAATTCATGGAGTAGAAGTGTGTGGGAAGCAAGGAATTTTTGGAAGGAACTATTGAGCTCTCAACACACCTTAAAAAATTCTCTGCCAAACTCTACTTTTTGGGTACCACTTATTGTTTAATTCAAAACAATGTTGTTTTCGCTAATCTTTGTTTTCTACAATTCCTCCTTGATTCTTTAAAAGTTTCCTTGAACATGTCTAAACCATCACAACTTAAAGGGAGTAACATTTGAATAAATAATCAACCACTAAGTCGTTTCACCTGATGCATCCAAATTTCGACACCCAAAAGAATTAGAGGTGAAAGAAAATCGTCCTAGAAAACTAAGGACGTCGATCATCGGTTTTTGTCAACATCGGTAAACAGGGAGTTGTTCTTTCATGATAAGCATTGAAAAATAAATTTTTCGATGACTAACTTCATTCAGCATCAGTGAAACGTGAAAGGAAATAGTCGTTTGTGGGGAAAGGGAGGAATCACCGACGGCTGATCCTGTAAAAAAAATTCGGCATCAATGAATTTCCAAGAAGCTAGCCCAAGAGAAAGGATGCGATAAGTTCATCCCCGGTTACTAAACCCTGATATCTAATCGGTATCGGTGATTCCTAGGCTAGGATAGGAAGCGTGCAACTGTAAGAACGTTACCACCTCTGTTGGCACTCATGAGTCCAATCACCTGTATTTATCCACTACGTGTCACGTCAGAACCATCCAATGAAAGAAATCAACATCGATGGTTTTTATTTTGTAAGGAGTATCAACGAAGAATCTCGTAGCTCTGCGCCAATCCCTGACTTCCCATTTCAGAAAATGACATGATGGGACGTTTTAGCTCTAAGATAAGCTAGATACAATGCATTTGATTGATTGATTGATTCCAAGATCAAGCATTAGTCTCTAATTCGTGCACAAATCCCAATGACCATTTTAACCTGTAGATACAATGCATCTCCCTCTGCACCTCCGCCATCAACCTATGTAAAATTGATTATAGAGAATTGGCGGTAATTAGTTTAAATTTCATCCCATTACTTGTATTAATAGCTTGATGTGACTAGTAAGTTCTCTCTCATTATATTACCTTGAATTATTATGAGCCAGAGAATTCTGCGTGCAAAGAGGTCTGGAACATCCAGAGGAGTGAGACGAACGACCTGGAGAAGGCTTCCAAGGTATAGTGAGTATTAAGCAACATAGTTTAGCAAGCATACAGGTATGTACCAGTCTGGTATTGATTTCATTTCACATATAAATTAATATCTAATATTATTCTATGTGCCAGCCATAATTGAGCATATTTGGTTGCAGGAATGATGCCTCTGAAGAAACGTAAAACCAGGAAATCTCCTAGAGTCCCAAAACTGCAAGAATCAGAAGCAGGAGAAGGCTCCTCTCCAACCGTTGCAAGGAAATTGGAATTCACTTCCAAGACAGTGCTGATCATCAAGATGATCACCAAAGAAGCCTTCGCTTAGCCCCCAACCTTTGGGGACACAGAGGTGAACGTTGGGACCAACACAACATTCCTGCAATGGGAAGACCTGTTCAAGGAAATAAAGCACAAAGAATTCCCCGAGTATGCCCTGCATAGTGATCCT
>ML798384.1:86354-98348 GCA_009831015.1 Picea engelmannii | reverse complement strand
CCATTCAGATGCCACCTCACCCTGGAAGTTTCTCCTTCTAGAAGATTCGAGAAAACGCTCGTTTTTCCCATGTGTAAGCATTCTCGCACCCTGCCTGTAGAGAAACCTGTGAACCTCTCGCAACCCAGCTACGGTACAACCTACGAGGATTAGGCATTCTCGCACCCTGCCTATATAGAAGCCTGCGAACTTCCTTTTTTATAGGGTTTTTCCAAAGGAAAATGAAACTTCTTTTCTCAGGAAAAGTTCTTCTCCCTTCTCTCTTCAGGAAATCAGGCCATTGACCCCTCTAAAGGCAACAGATAGGTTTACATCATTAATGGTCATAGGGATGATGAAAATAATGTGTAACACTAGGTTAGGCACTCTCCCTAGGTAGCAAATCTCTTTCCGGTGAGGAATAAATTGAGAGAAATCTAATTGTGAGTAGAATTTTGGAGCCTCAATAAAGCTTCAGAGAAGGAAAATCATCCCATTCCACCGATGGAACAACTTCTACAGACCGTGTTGGGCTCATAGATTTTTTCTTTGCTCGATGGTTTATCAGGATACAATCAAGTGTTGGTTTCGGAGGAAGACCAATTGAAAACCACCTTCTGAACCAAATGGGAAACCTTCGCTTATAAACGCATGCCTTTTGACTTGATTAATGTAGGAGCAACCTTCCAGAGGGACATGGACATGGCATTCTGAGGGATTATAAACAAGTGTGTAGTAGTATATTTATATGATGTGATGGTGTATTCGAAGGATGGGAGGGAGCACATCCAACACTTAACTCATATTTTCGAAAGATGCAGGAAATACGGTATATCGTTAAATCCTAAGAAAAATATCTTTGGGGTTGAGGAAGGGAAGTTGTTAGGTCATATTATATCTCAAGTAGGGATTCGCATAGACCCTGAAAGGATTAAGGCCATAGCACAACTTCTATTACCTCATAACAAGAAAGCCATGCAGTCTTTCTTCAAGCAAATCAATTTCGTGAGGAAGTTCACTCCCGACTTCACCGAAATTATCAAACCCTTACAAAATATGATTCGCAAAGATGTTGAATTTAAGTGGGATGATGAATGAAAAAATTCTTTCAACAAAATCAAAGCTGCCATATCCCGGGCTCCGGTGCTGCGAAGTCCCAATTTCAATAGAAGCTTTAATCTATATACCTTCGCTTCTGACCAGTCACTGGCTATAGTTTTAACTCAGAAGGATGATGACAACAATGAAGCCCCAATATCGTTTATAAGAACTAATCTTCAAGGAGCTGAGCTCAACTATCCTACCATAGACAAGCAAGCCTACACAGTCTATAAGGCAGTAAAGCATTTCAGGTCCTACATCCTCAAGAATCACACTAAGGTGATTGTACCACACCTTGCAGTCCAACATTTGTTCACCCAAAATAAATGGGAGAAAGAAGAGGGAAGTGGATGGAAGTAGTCCAAGAATTTGATCTAGACATAAAACCTGCCAAGATGGTAAAAGGACAAGGTCTGTGCAAGCTCGCAGCCGAAGCCCAGGGTCAAGTAAATGAAGACTCTGGATGGGAGAATGAAATAGCTCTATGGTGTGGAGAAGTAGAATACATCCCCCCAATATGAGATTCCTGGTACAAATACTTGGCTTACCTACTACATCATGAAACTTGTCCCAAAATCCTCAACCCAAGAGAGAGAAGAGCCCTCAGGTTAAAGTCTGCACAATATCATCTTATAAATTCAACGCTTTTCCGGATCAACTATCACGGGGTATTGTTGAGGTGCCTCGAATGTGAAGATGTCGATAAGGTGCTAAAGGAACTTCATGATGGCCCCGTTGGAGGAAATTTTGCTGGAAATACCACCGCTCATAATATTCTGAGGGATGGCTATTACTGGCCCACCTTGTTCAAAGACACGCATACTTACGCTAGAAACTGTAAGACTTGTCAAATAAGCATTGTAAAGGAGAAAAGGGTAGCAGTCCCACTTCAGCCTGTGACTATTTCGAGGCCCTTTGAGCAGTGGGGGTTAGATATAATAGGAGAAATTATGCCCTGCTCTTCTAATCTGCACAAGTACATTCCTACTTCCACCGAATGTTTCACAAAATGGGCGGAGGCCATCCCTCTTACTCATGTAAACGAGAAGGTAGTGATCCAATTCATAGAACAACAACTAATCACAAGGTTTGGTATCCCCTCTGTTATGGTATTTTATAATGCATCTTACTTCTCCTCTACACTATTGATAAAATTTTCTCTGGACAAAGGAATCATAATCAAGTACTCTGCAAATTATTACCCTTAGGGAAACGGTGTGGTGGAGTCGACTAACAAAAATCTGGTAAGGATATTAAAAAAGATAGTTATAGATAACCAAATAAATTGGCATAATCAACTTCATAATGCCCTATGGGCTGATAGGGTCAAACCCAAAGAAGCCATAGGAAAATCCTTGTACTTTCTGGTCTACGGGCAAGAAGCCATCCTCCCAAACGGTCTCTATCTGCCATCTCTTCAATTGGCCCAAGATTCCAATGAGGAACGCTCATCAGCCATGAAACAAATAATCAATACTTTACTCATGCTATAAGAAGAGAGAGAGAAGTATAAGTCAAAATTCCTAGCTCACCAACAGATAGTGAAACGATGGTTCGATAAGCATAAGGCCAAAGAAAAGAGTTTTGAGGTGGGAGACTTGGTACTAAAATGGGACAGAGCGAATGATCCAAAAGGGAAGCATTCTAAGTTTCAGAACCTATGGCTTGGACCTTTCCAGGTCACTGAAAATATAGGGGCATGTACTTCTCGATTGCAGAACTTGGAGGGAGAACCTGACACCCTCCCAGTAAATGGTCAGGCCCTAAAACAATATTTCCAATAAAAAAAATAATATATATATTAATAATAATAATAATAATAATAATAATAATAAATAAATATAAACAAAACAAGGAGGACATGAGTTAAGGTTATTGAAGGAAGAACAAATATTCTTCTTTCACCCAGTGAATCACCATTTGTTGATCTCTCAACACACCCTAAAAAAGTCTCTGCCAAACTCTACTTTTTGGGTACCACTTATTGTTTAATTCGGAACAATGTTGTTTTCGCTTATCTTTGTTTTCTACAATTTCTCTTTGATTCTTTAAAAGTTTCCCTAAACATGTTGAAACCATCACAACTTAAAGGGAGTAACATTTGACTAAAGAATCAACCACTAAGTCGTTTCACCTGACGCATCCAAATTTCGGCACCCGGAAGAATCAGAGGTGAAGGAAAATTGTCCTAGAAAACTAAGGACACCGATCACCGGTTTTCGTCGGCATTGGTAAACGGGGAGTTGTTCTTTTGTGATAAGAATTGCACAATAAAGTTGTCAATGACCGACTTCATTCATCATCGGCGAAATATGAAAGAAAATAGTCGTTTGTGGGGAAAGGGAGGAATCATCGATGGCCGATCTTGTAAAAACTTTTCGACATCGGTGAATTTCCAACAATCCAGCCCAAGGGAAAGGATGTGATAAGTTCATCCCCGGTTACTAACCCATGATATCTAATCGGCATCGGTGATTCCTAGGATGGGATAGGAAGTGCACAACCGAAAGAAGGTTACCACCTATGTTGGCACTCATGAGTCCAGTCACCTGTCTTTATCCGCCACATGTCACGTCAGAACCATCCGATGAAATCAATCGGTGTCGATGGTTTTTATTTTGTAAGGAGTATCAACGAAGAATATTGTAGCTCTGCGCCAATCCCTGACTTCCCCTTTTAGAAAATGACACAATGGGATGTTTTATCTCTAAGATACGCTAGATATGATGCATTTAATTGATTGATTAATTACAAGATCGTGCATTAGTCTCTAATTTGTGCACAAATCCCAATGATGATTTTAACCTATAGATACAATGCATCTACCCCTATGCCTTCGTCGTCAACCTATGTAAAATTGATTACAGAGAATTGGTGGTAAGTATTTTAAATTTCATCCCATTACTTGTATTAACAGCTTGATGCGACTAGTAAGTTCTCTCTTGTTATATTACCCTGAATTATTATGAGCCAGAGCATTATGTGTGCAAAGAGGTCCAAAACATCTAGAGGAGTGAGACGAACAGCCCGAAGAAGGCTTCCAAGGTATAGTGAGTATTAAGTAATAGAGTTTAGAAAGCATACAGGTATGTACCAGTCTGGTTTTGATTTCATTTGACATATAAATTAAGATCTAATATTATTCTATGTGTCAGCCCTAATTGAGCATCTTCGGTTGCAGGAACGATGCCTCCGAAGAAACCTACCACCGGGAAATATCCTAGAGTCCCAAAACTCCAAGAATCAGAAGCAGGAGAATGCTCCTCCCCAGCTGTTGCAAGGAAATTGGAATTCACTTCCAAGCTAGCGCTAATCATCAAGACGATCATCAAAGAAGCCTTCACTTATCCCTCACCCTTTGGGGACATAGAGGCGATCATTGGGACCAAGAAAACATTCCCATGATGGGAAGACTTGTTCAAGGAAATAAAGCACGAAGAATTCCTTGAGTATGCCCCGCATAGCGATCCTGACACAAGGAAGTTGGATGATGAGGTCTTCGTCAACATCCACAAGGATTACCTACACATGGTGGCGAGCAGGACTCCGGTATTCGCTTGCATTGAACTTTTGAAATGGATCATTGATCACAACGATGCACATAAGTGTGTAATTAATGATGATAATGGTCAAATCGTCGGGGTTTTCCTCCCAGTAGAAGTCCAAAAGTATTACAAGCTCAGGGAGCTAGATGAACGTTTGAACAAGGATTTTGTTGTGAAGTTTTATTAGAAGCACAACACCAGCAAAATCATGGCATCCTGGTGGAGAGAAGACAAAAAATTCACCAACCGAAACATTGACTGGTAATTGACGGCCAACCTCAGACAGCCTTATATCTATCTAATGTCTCTCCTTTGTTGTTTGCATGGAGAAAAAGATTGCTCCACATTTTGGGAGGCATGGATGTCATTGGCTTATACTGTCGCCATCTTTGGAACAAGCTTCAACTGGGGCGCAATCATCTCCAAACATCTTAGCACCTGCATTCTACAGGCTCAGCAGCCGAAGGAAGGAGAAACTCCTGCCTTCTACATGGCGTCTTATCTATTGGACGTCATCTGTGCAAGAAATGTCTTCATGTGAATAAACTTGAGCTAACACACTTCCGAGCTCCCGGTCCATGTCTATTTTAGCAACTTGTGGGAGAAGAAGTATAAAATATCCTACTCTCTCATTTGCGACCAATTTATCGCACCTATTCATTTCTTACTATTCAAGGAGTGCCCAAGGCTGTCTTATGCGGCCAAAAAGGTTATATCAAAAGTCGGTCACTGGTACCTGGACGAGCACAAAACCTACATTAGGATTTTTCAGCACCACAAGAGCACCACATTTTCTACCTATATATGTCCCCGACCGACTGGTACTAGGGGAAATATGTTACCAAACTATATTGCAGGTGTACAACGCCACTTTGGTGAAGGATAAGAAGTGGGCATTTATACACTTTGGGTTTCATATCGGCTTCTACCAGGTTAAAGACACTGCACAGGCCAAGCAAGAAGGATTAAGTCAATTGGAGTTTTGATTCCAGACATGATATTTTCGCAAGTATGATCCCAAGGGTCTGGTCTCGAAACATGCATCACAAGTATCGTATTTTTGGCCTTATGCCCACGATTGGTTTGAGGATGAAATATTCACTGAAAACACTCAAGATTGGGATGAGGTAGTGGCAAGAATGGTCAACCCCAAAATAACCAAGTTCGAGACCATGAGTTGGGAAGAGAAAGCGAAGTCCTTGGATGAAAGAGCACAAAGAGCGGAAGAAACTCTCAGGACTGGGGAAGAAAGGATAACATTCGAATCGATCAAAATGATGGAAGATCCCTAGGAATCCCCTGTATAGAATTGGAATTTTCTCGGAACTCTAGGTGCAAGGGAAAGAGGGACACTATTGCTCCAACATGCTTAGCAAATAATGGATCCGACATTGAATGATCTAGCCCTCTTATCAATTTTTCTGACCAGTAACCCAGAAGAGAGCTCGACAGGGGTAGGCAACCCCGAGCTCACAGACCCCGGTAACATCAAAGGGTCAGATGACCCTAAATCCACACTGTCGCTAGCCAATTCACCGGCAGGTGCAACGACTCAATCAAAGCCAGGCCGGGTGTCAGTCGAAACTAGTGCACCTAACCCTCTGTCCTAGTTCATAGATATATACGGTGATTATGAGAGTCCGGAGGCATCTCAGAAAAACTCTATTCATGTAGAAGAAGAGAAGGTAGCCGAGGAAAAAACACCTCTTGTTCCCGATGTTTAGAGTCAAGAGGACACACGAGAAGAAAAAGGAGTTGAAAGCAGCTTAGACATAGAAATGCTCGATGCACCGGAGAGTTGGTCAGGTAGTCCCAAGGACAATTCAGAATTGGACATGTCAAAAGAAAGATACCCGCAGAAGGACGTCGGCAATGCCACGGCTAGAATACAGGGAAGTATTGAGCTCACTCCCGACACTTCCATTCCACTTGATACTCAAGTCCCCGATAAACATCAGGAAGAGGTTGGGCCTTTGGAGAAAAACAAGGAGGTTCAAGAGTCTGATATTGACAAAATATATACCATCTATAGCCTGGGAAACATGCTCACATGGGGTGACCAACAGATACCAGAGCCGGTAGACGAAGTAGTAGACATCTATGTGATCTCCTATGATCAAAAGAGGAAGGCCATCATACAAAGGACTTCTAAGAAGAGGAATATTACTATGGACCATTCTATTTTGGTTACCACAGAGGAAAGATTGATCAACACAAAAATGCTCGCATGTATGAACTAATAAGCGTGGGAAGATCCCTCTTTGATCCTACCCAGGATAGGGCCAGGAGGGATGAAAGAGAACTAGCTGATACTCTAAAGGAACTGGAACACTTGAGCCATCTTTTTGAGTATTATAAAGGTTCCACACAGACTGCGACATATTTGAAGAGTGAGTTTTCAAGAGTTTACAATGAGTACAAGAAAGAAAGAACCCTATTAACTAAAAATATAATTGAATTCTAGGAGGACACTCTCATGGATCTCGTAGCATGCAAGGAAGTGGAACAATGGCATGAAAGAGTACAACAAGTGGTGGAAAGGGTCGAATACATTGAGGCCATCCAATAGGGTCGAGAAAATGAAGAACATGGCATTTGGTTGTTAAGAAAAAATAGCCTCGACCACATAAAGAGATCCACATAATACTAGACTAAGATGTCCTGGGACCCACATCAAGAGATCCAAGAACAATATGCCAAGTGCCAGAAGCACTAGGATAAAATTAATAAAGTAATGAAAGATATCAAGCTCCTTGAGTTTAGAAACCCTAGTGAGTTTATTGACATAATAAACGTGCTCAAGATGTATGTCGAACAAGACTCCCTATGGGCCAAAGAGTGCACGAAGGTAGCCGATGCTAGGCTGGGATAGGTGCGACATTTCACAAAACATCCGATCAGAGCTAAAACCATGTTGCAAAAGTTGAATTCCACCTTGATAAAATACCAAGCGCATGCAACAGACATCAGAGGATATATGCAGCCCCAATGGAACATCATAGATTCCCGTGGGCCCATACTTGTGAAGAACTCTTTATCAGATGGTTCGATTATGAAAGAATCCACCCTTTTCAAGAAACAACTCGAGTGGACTATTGAAAGACTATCAGATGATGATGCCACGTGGCAATTTTTTATTAGCTCAAAGTGTATTTTACCATTAATTACTGTTAAGACTTTATATTATAAATAGGAACATCGACCCGATGGTCTAAGGGTCGATGGTTTGTTGCAAGAACGCTTTTCTTTCTAGTTGTTAAGAATTATTTTGGAGCTGCTATGAATGAAGAAGTCCTTTTGGACTAGAGACGAAGTTGTTTTCATCATATGCATGTGTAATTGAGCCTGGAGAAGAACTATTTCCTATTCAGTTCATGAGCAGATGTAACAAGTAAGATCTATCAAATATATTGTCAAGTTATTTGGTGCAATTGCTTTGTTTTTCTTTTCTCTAATGATGGAAATGATGAATCATTGTGTGGATATATGATGAAGGATTATGGTAGATGAATTATTTTGCTTTCTATTGATCTTATCATATAAATGTTTTCTTCTAATAATTAGTATTCTCAAACAGTAATTGGATTCTCACATGGTTAACGTATTATTACCCGACATGTGGTATAGGATTATTGTTTGCAATAGTTAATTTTTCTCTCATTTTGTTTCTTGGATAGTTCAGGTTAAAATCTCAGCTAGTGATCGAGTGCTCACATAGTTAAAGTATTATTACTAGGCCTATGGTAAGAGATCGATGTCTACATGCTGGAGTGAGGGTTATCATGAGCCTAGCCTTTCCCAGTCTTTAGAATTCCTTATTGTTGTGTGGTCAAGTCGGTGTATACCATTTTTTTCTCACATTTATCCTAACTAAAGAGAAAATACCAAAAGAGAAAATCTCGACTGAAGGATATGCCTCTACAAGAAAACATAAAGCCCATCGATTAAATTGGTTGGATCACGAGATCTAGAGAACCATTCCAATCATAAATGGTGCAGAGTCTAATTGGGCCTCGGTGGTGGGTTTGGTTCCTACTGTTGAGTTAAGGGGCTTAAGACCCATCAACAGGAACCTAACAACATCAAGGCATCTGGTTGTATCTTTCTTCTACATTCTTTAATACAGATATACTTTTCTTTCCTATATAAATTTTATTTGTCCATATTGTATGATTCCTTGATCACATACATAGTTTCATATCGAATAGACTCTGTTATTCTTATCTTCGTTGGCTTGTGTTTCTTTGCATATACTTATCCATAAGCCTTACAACGGAGTTGGGATCACATTGGTGAGGTCAAGTCTACAACATTTAAAAGGTATGCTTTGGATCCTCTTCCTATTTGATAACTGTAATCTAAGGGATGTTTAGTATACTGTCTTGTTTTGTTCTAGTTTTGTGGTGAAACTAGGGAGATCTGTTTGTGTCCACACTTACATATTAGTCCAACAACATAAGTCCACCATTGAGCACTTGACTCAAAGAAATACACCTGCAACTTGTCCTCAACAACCAAGAAACACAAGCATATGGTGATAATATATAATGTTATCACATTCAATAGCATAATCCATCAACATTCATAAAAAATACTCCCATGGAATAACAATTCAAATATTTTCAAGATGTTAATTGGACGAGAAAAGAGTATTTCTATTAAAATGTCATCAATAGAAGTGAATGAATTACAAACATTTGTGTCGGCACGATTCGGAACCGAGAAACGAAGTCCCTTCCAGCTGGGCCTCCACCACTTCAATCCTCCACCAAAGGCAAGCTCATATAAGAGAGACAATGAGGTTCTCAATCAAGTCGAGAAGAGCTTGGGGAATGAACAATGTGTTCAGACTTAAAAAGACAAAGTGATGCAGACTCAATATGAAGTGAATAATTTCTCCAGAGTAACTTTAATCTCAAAGTTGAATTCTTCTCCTCTCTTCTATAGCTCGGACTTGGCCCATTTGTATCCTTCAAGTGGAACTAAAGGGTTGAGTTGGAACGTTTCCAGTATATGGAAGGTCAAGGATCATGGATCTCGTGATGTGCCATGGAAACGCGACACCAATTTTTAATTTTTGGCACAAAACCCGATGTACATGGGTTGTAGTGGTGAAACCTATGTATACACATGTTGTATGATAGGTAGGGAGCATATACATGGAAAAATAATGTTTTTGGCTTTGTGATTTGCAAAAAGGGACTTCAAGTCTGCATAGGGAAACAAAAAAAGGCCTTATGTGCAATTTTGCATAGGGTGAGGAAAATCTTGCTATAACAAATTCCCCTTAATGTGTGAGGTTAGAGGAGGATTTGCGATGGTCGAAATACATTATAAGACCTAGAAGTTGAGTAATGGGGACTCACCTAGAAGAACTAGTTTCTCATGAGATTATTACAATCTGTACTAACTTTGCACACATGGATGCCAATTTGAATTACACTGTAGATCCATGTGAAAATATACCAAACAGTTTTCCATGGCCATGAATAGGAAATACAAAGGTGGCTACATGCCAAAGGTTGTCATAGTCATGGAAAAGGCCCAGTAAAACCAGTCCCAAAATCAATCTGATGATATATGTATAAAATGGAGTACAATATGATCTCCCGTGATCATTGGAGTCACATAGGTACTGGTCCAATGAAAGTTAGCAACATCTTAGGAAACATACGACTATGAAGTGATGTATTCAAGTCTTATACATAATCTACCAAAGGTGCAAGTCTACATCGTGTGAATAAAGGAGTTGATTTTGAACACAATGAGACTTTGTTTGATTACCGGTCATTAAGGTATATCGTTAAAAAATGCAAGAAAACCTACCAATAATTAATGTAGGTATCAAGGCACCGAGTACATTATTACAAGTGTGAATAGATGTGTCAGGGTCGAACACTTGAAGAATCCATCGATCAGAAGACATTGCAGTATTTCCAACTGTCGATGACGAGAGAGCCTGCCACTAATGACTGCAAGCTTCTAGGTACTCATAGGACTCTAGGTATCATCTCTAGAATAGATGAGTTGAATTCAATGGAAGGAGACCCATTGAAAGGAGATCATTAAGGCATCTCTTATCATTCAGCATGAGTTACAAAGCAGGAGCTTAATGATTTGTAGTAAATCGGACGAAGAACATGTTCACTAACCAATGATCCTGTGCATCTTTCGCATGTGCGAGATGCAAGTGGTACATGAAAAATACCCTATGAATAGTAGCCAATAAGGAAAACTAGTGGAAGAGGCGAGGAAACCACAAATAAGGATAATGGCATCAAAGACACTACATGAATCCCAATGTGTGAATAGATTTCTTGTTGTTGAACATAAGGGAAACCAACCAGTCAACGACCAATGATGAAATGTTAATTGTTGGGTTCAAGGTTACCTACCAATGAGGAAAGTAGGACTAGGGTGAACAATAGGACTAAAACTTCATGTGATTATGAGACACACTGAGGGTATGGTTGACATGAAAAGTCAATATTTCTGAGGAATGGTCGACACAGTTTGATAGACATCCTTTGAACAAGAACATGAGTCATATGGAAGACTCCGACAGCATAGATTCAATGATGAAACTTTGATATCCAGGAGGCTTCAATAAAAATATCCATAAGTATTGGAAGATTAATCAGTCGGGGGAGTAAACTCTCTGTAACGAGCTCAACTTCCTAATGTCATGCTAAAACCAAAATGTTTATGACAAGTGGACTCAAAAATTGTGTGCTTTGTTCAAAGGTGACACAAATTCTACCAATATAAGATAATATTCCCTTCCCTCCTGTCTTTTTTTTTTTTCATATTCAAATGAATGCTATCATACAAAGGAGGAAACAAGTGTCACAAGTAAGAAAATCTAGTTCTAGCAGTGGAACATACCTATGCTCAATGCAAGGAGGTGCATGTGGGAGATGGACACTTAGGGGAATGTTTCCTCTTGGGTATAGGGTGTCAAGATGCAAAGGATATAAACAAGGCTCTTCTTGGTTGATTATGCAAACTGTTGAGGTGAGAGGCTTATAACACAAAAGAGAGAACCAAAAATAGGCTCAATACTGCAAGAAAGAGCATGAGATACAATTACAACTTAACACCAAAAAATGTTATTTTTCGTAATCTTAGTCTACTTGGTTTGAAAAAGGGATAAACCTGCACCAAATAGACATCCTTTCAAATCCAATTTATGAGTGTGAAAGAGACAATTTCACTCAAAAATCTTTTCTCTTTTTGAAATGAGTCGGAAAAGAGCTTAAATCAAACTCGCTTGGGAGTCATCTAGGTATAGGTCAGCATGTTTATGAGTAATAAATGAGGTTCAACATAAATTCATGTATTAGATATAAGGGTGATCCAGGTGGATATC
>ML798384.1:66757-80858 GCA_009831015.1 Picea engelmannii | reverse complement strand
TAGTCCTACAGACAAAAATGTTTGCATGGGCACCGAATGAAGCAGAGAATCTAACTACAGTACCCATGTTTGGTAAGTCTCTACCATTTGATAATGACACTTCTAGTTGCAGATAGAAGGTTATGTGTTGCTATAAAATGGGTTCATACTTAAGGCATACAAGTGAAAAATCTAGGATGATGCAAGTGTGAACGATGGATTGGATACATATCCTATATGTTGGGTAATGAAAATACTTGTCCAAAGTTACGAACGAGCAACATGGTGCTAAAAACCACAAGAATCCATGGATAGAACTACAAAACCCAACTCCATCCACTATCGTATTAGTCCATTAGGCCAAAATATTGGACGAAACTATGCAAAGTGGGTAATATTTTTGTATCAATAGTAAAAAAAAGCAATTTCACTATACCATTTGTGTTTTTGACGCAAATAATGGATTTTGGACCAAATTGCCTCTGAACTTCAACTGGTGATTGCAGGAGCTACGAGCGACGAAATTGACGGTCGTTTGGACCAAATAACTCATGTTTCTCTCCTCTTTCATTTTAGTGGAATAAATTTTGTAATTAGGTACCATTTTTTAAGTTATTTAGGGCGTAATTTTAAAACTTAGGTGTACACAGGCTATATTTTATTGGGTTTCATATACGCATACTTATACGCAGTTGTTTGAGAGAAAAAAAATGTATCAGAAGCCCTATACGTGACTGTGTACCTTACAGCCTGCGTATATGTCCGTGGATATTTTTTTTTAAGTTTTCTAACTCAAAAAAAGGTTTGACTCTTGCAGGATGGTACTAGAGTGGAGAGAAAGAGAACATGAGGAGGTGGATGTTGCAGTGGAGAGAGTTCCAAGGGAAAAAATGGCCTTAAAAATATGCGGGCTATACAAGTGTTGGGCTCTCAAAGGTATGAGGGCCCAAGTGAGATTCCTACAGTTGCTCGTGGACTACTAGGATCCGGATAGCAAGAGATTCAACCTTGATCGACAACCATTAAGGATTGAAGTTGAGGAAATCTATTTCTTGATGGGATTGTTACGTTGGGGTGAAGTGGTCAACCTCAAAACTAGGGGAGCTAGGAGTGGCATGAAAATTGTGGAATACATATCCACTCATTGCATTCCAGGGACCGAGAAGGTCGGGAGCCAACTCTCAATTAGAGCAATAAACAATCTAAGTCTCGGGATTGTTGTCCTCATTTTGACACAGATCACAGGATCGACCTATTTAAATCAGACATCGAGGCCACTTATCTTATATTCAATGGAGTTCTTGAGACCCACGATGTATGACTGGTGCACCTCACTGTTGGCCAATATGAAGAGTCATTTGGCAGAATGCAAACAGGGTAGTAAGAGGAACTTTGAGTTCTCTTCTATCCTTTGTAGTTTTTTCTTCAAGCATGTTCTAGGCCTGGGACCTAGAGTCATGATTATTTTGCCTGGACCTCGTGATCCATCCATGGCACAATGGACCGAGGTGATGAGGCGACAGGGTGGAGGTAGGGTGCCAACACCCTATAATGATGACTTATTATTCTGGTGGAGATGGAAGGTGATATATCTGGACAACTACCCTTATGCAGGGATTGACTTCAGAGGAGATCTTGACATGCAATTACCACCAGGGTACACCTATAGATACATAGGTATGTCAAAGTTTTTTAAATATTTCATTTTTTTGTATTTTTTTATAGGAAAACAAAAATATTTTTTAATGATGTTAAGTACTAATTAAAAATATATGTGATGAAAATGTAGGTCCATGATGGCCAGAAAGACTTCCATGACATTGTTGGAGGCACCGAGGAGATGAGGCAGTGAGAGGGGAAGCAAAGAGAGTCCTTCAAAATGTGCATGGAAACCTATCTTGTTTGACGCAGAGGATTCCTATAGTTCAGGTGGAGGCATTGGAGGATCTATCGAAGGGTATGAAGTGACATGTGGTAGGTGTGCCTTGTGCTTGGGTATGACTCTTTTGGCGTCTCGCAAACACTTTAGTCTACTATCATGACACTCATCTGGTGCCACAGGCATATATTTCATGACTATTGTATGATCGGTTGTATATGTATATTGAGGGTGTTAACCCCAATTTTGTACTATAAACATCATATTTTTTTGAAATATATATAAAAATGTGGTTCTTCGGCTTAAATTTTGTTACAATATGTCCATTGATGAAAATGTTTTCTTTGCTTTACTTATGTGACAAATTCCAATATAAAAAAAATTATCATATGCATCGAATACGTAATTAAAACTTATAGGTACGTGATGATAAGTAATAAAATCAAATTGTCATTCCAAAAGTCGTACCTGTAGGAATCGTCGGAGTAGAGTAGATTCACACACACGGTAACTGTCGTTCAACTAAAATACTACTAATTGGGAGTTCATGTGAACCTCTAAAGAGAGAATACCATGTGAAATGGAATCGTGCATTTAACTTTAGGCATGGCCTCGTCCCACTTAGTAAATTAGTATATGACTATGATAATGTGTTGATGCCCCCCAACCAAAGTTGGGTTGCAATCCACAAATTCCACCCCCCACTTAGTGAAGGGACCAACAATAATGACTGGATGGAGAGGGGATGGATGTGAGTGCATTTTCTGAGTGAACACCTGGCAGGGGTGACACTTATTAACCGCTATGACACGATATTTAAAGATAGACGGCCAAAAATAACCGGCTCGCAAAATTTTCTAGGTCATCGCAAGCCCAGATATATGACCACCACAAGCCCCATTGTGGAAGTTGTTTATGATATATATTCGGCTTCTTCATGAGTTAAACATCAATGGAGGATATTTTCCACTACTCGATGATATAGAGTGTCACCGACAATAAGGTAGTTCTTAGCTTGGTATCGTATACATCATCAGTCATCTCGCAAGAGATGTTGAGGGAACTTAAAAGTTTAAAGATAGAGAACAATGTCTCCATACCAGGGGTCTAAAAATGAGACAAAGAAAATGTGCTCATCCACAAATGAATAAACATTAATAACATCCTCGTCTAATCGAGGGAAGTCGGATATTAACTCTGCAAAAACTAGTGATTTTTTGGACTTCACAGAAGCGAAATCAAGATCAAACTCTTGTAGAATGACAATACATTTATTGTACTTTCCCCCTATGATACACCTAGTAAATATGTATTGAAATGGATTGACATCGGCAACCATATTTGTTTTTCAAAGCAATATATAATCTCGTAACCATTGGAATGTGTGAACGACAACCAAAGCTAGATTTTCAACATGAGAATATTTGAGTTCAGGGCCGACTAAGTTTCGAACAAGATAGTAAATGATGTTCTCATGAAGCTCATCATCCTCCTAAACCAACACCATACCAATCGTCTCTTCATATGTGGTGACATAAAGAAATTAATCTCTACTGTAGTCTGGAGACTTCAACAGAGGCATCAGTACTAAGGATTTCTTCAAAGCATCGAAGGATTCATGGGCTCACTCATCCTAGATAAAAGGAGTGTCCTTCTTCAACAGACTCATGAAACCCTTAGTAATATTGTCATAGTTCACCATAAACCATTGTAAAAAGTTATATTTCCCTTGTAAACCTTGAAGTTGGTGAATAGTACGTGGGGGAGAAAATCGAAGTATTGCCTCAACCTTTAACGAATCTACCATGATCCCAGTCTCAAAGAATAAAAATCCTAGAAGATGACCTGACCTAACACAAAATATACATTTATGAGGGCTCAACCAGATGCGATAATGGAGACATCTTTCAAAGACTAGCTGAAGGTGCTTAGGGTGATCCACTCTCTTATGGGAGTGAGTAGCAAGATCGTCGAGATAGGCTTCGACTATATGCTTGAGATCATGAAATGTGAAGGTCATAGCTTGCTGGAATCTTGCTCCGGCATTTTTAAGGCTGAAAGGAATCTTCCAGTATGTGAAAGTACCCCAAGGGAAAATAAATGTCATCTTATGTTGGTCCTTGAGCTTAATCTGAATTTGGTTATACCCTGAAAATACGTCCATGAAAGAAAAAACTTCTCTTCATGCACACTCGTTGAGAATCTGATCGATGATGGGTGTCAGTGTAATACCCCAAGGCCGAGCCCCTATGAAATGTAATGGTGTTTGTAGGTTGGTGAGCCAAGTAATTACAAGTTGGTAGGATTATGTGTTTATTAGGCCAAAGATCCTAGATGCTAAGGTCAGTGGGCATGATTTTGTGTATGTAATTATGCAAATTATTAATAAAATACATCATTGCATGTAGACCGACCACGAAGAAAGAGTGATGGGGGACAAAGATCCACCAAGTATAGAAAGGGATGGGAATGAGAGGTTAGGAAAGAGGGGATAAGATAGGGGGATTAACCCAAGGGAATGTTATAATATATTCCTAAGTAATGAAAATATTAAAGTGGGGAAAATTAAACCTAGTTATCCTAAGTTCCTGGGAAAGGTGAAACAAATGCAAACTGGAGTGCATGCAGCTCCAAAAATATAGGTGTCAACCTGGGTGCATGCAGTTAAATCTAGAGGGTCATATCGTTGGGGAGTTCACTTCCCATTATTCCATGCTCTGCTGAACTCGTTGGGCATCCATCATCGACCTCTGCATTTTTCACGCACCCTGAAACCAGTAACCCATGGGGCCTTATTTGTGTCTCCTGTGAAGCCCGACACATTTGTAATTGCCTAGGGCATGTTGTGTCTTAGCATTTGGCTATTTCCATTTTCGGTGTCTAGGCCCATTTTATGTTGTTGCTGCCACCCGTGTGTTAACTGTATGCTAATGTTGTTTTTGTTGTCCTCACCCGGATGGAACTGAGTTGAAGTGGTTGAAGAAGCACGTTGCCAAGCCCATGGTTGAAGAGGCAGGTTGTCAGGCCTATGAGAAGTTCTCTCCAGGTGAGAGAGTTTTTTGGGAAGTGATTTTCTCCTAGAGAGATACCAACACCAGCTACAAATCTCTGAGAATACCTAATCCGGCCTATTGTCAAGACCCTGAACGAGGAAGTAGAGAAGCTAATGGACTATGGAATAGTGAAGGTGCATATTATCGAGGTGGAACAGGCATGTGGGGAATGAGAGTCCGTGAGTAGTGGGTGTAAGAAGACTCCTGGAGAGAATCCTTTTAGTTGTATTGTTTAGTTTCTTGTAAACTAAGCTTAGTCTAGGATTCCCTTGCCTTGGGTGGAGCTTAGTCCTAGCTCGAGGCTGACCCACTACTAAGCATGATGAGTAGCATGGTCTAAGGCTGGGAGGTTCATGGAAGGTCTGCACGCAGTTGGTGGTTATTCTCAGTTAAAAGATAAGTATCATTTATGTGCTTAATTATGTATATTATGCATGTCTATGACTCTTGAAATGTTATCATGTGTTCCTTTGTATGTAGAAATTACTATCAAATCCATTGAGTATGTATAGTATCAGTAATTATGTGTTAATTGTTTTAAAATTCATTATAAAT
The DNA here is from genome assembly GCA_009831015.1 of Picea engelmannii. Lineage (NCBI taxonomy): Eukaryota > Viridiplantae > Streptophyta > Pinopsida > Pinales > Pinaceae > Picea > Picea engelmannii. The sequence continues at coordinate 75,392 of ML798384.1, read as the reverse complement.
TCATGTTATATATATGTATGTTCCTTTGTGGCATTGTCAACCCATTGAAGGCTAGGAATGTCACAAATTGGTATCAGGTCCATGGTTTTAACACTGAGCCTGGATGGGCCATGTTAGTGGAAGTTGAAGAAAAAGTTTTGAAAAATAATTGTTGTCGAAATGGAAAAAATTCAAGTTCAGAGCCAAGGTTCAAGTACTAATCCTAGATGGGCCATATAAGTGGTCATTAGAACCAAGGTTTCAGGAGGAAATTGTGTCAGGAGGAACCAAGTTCAAACCTCAGAACATTCCTGTGTGCCAAGAGGTTACCTTGTCTATGTTATGAAGCTCGAGAGGTGTAGAGGTATTATAAAACCATGACAAACGTGGTATTGGGCCACAGAGTAATGTTGGGCATAGGATCTATTCAGGAAAAGGGGAATACTTCATGACCAGTATATCTAGAGAAAGTGTAGGAGGGTTAACCTGGAATACGTTCAGACTCCAGGACTTCGGTGAAGTTAAGAGAAAAAATAAGAGAAGGGCCAAAGATCAAAGCTCTGAAGTCTTGTAGGTGATCTACACCATAGATCTTGGGAGAAGCCTTACCGTTAGATCAATACATGAGAATAAGGTAAGATGCACGGTGAAAATTGGATTAGAGTCGTCGGATCTATGCGCAAGTGGTTGTGAGTCATAGATCTCACGACAAATCGTAACTTTAGAATTCGGGAGAAGTGAAGTGTGTTGGTACACAAACTTATGAAGCCCGAAGTTCCAAAGAAAAAGAGAAGACATAGCAGGGAAGTATGATGTCACTAGGGGTGATGTGGACCTTCCTAGTCATGCCATGTGCCACCACCTTAGTTGGTGACAGTTGTACTATGTGGACTAGGAGGGTAAAGAAGTCTGAAAATTCATAATTCGGGAGAATGTAAGGAAGTAGGTGTAAAAAATTTTGAAGCCTGAAATTTTGGACTAATGTGGCATGATGATTTCATCAAGGAATGACGTGGACACATGGGATGTGTTCCACGTGTCAGTGGGTTTCAGACCCACCAAATATTGAAATTTCATTGAGAACGTGACATGTGTCACCTGTCTGAGTGGGCCACGTGTCTGTTTCTAATGTTTCACCATGTGGACATCCTCTCGAGTATGGGTGGTGGGGCCCTGATGGTCGCAGTGGTGCATGACACTAGTTGTGAAATCTAGAGACTTGACACTCTGGAAGAATATTTCATAAGGGAACGGAAGGAAGAACTTTCCAAAAAAAAGGTTTCATAATGTCAAGGTGACATGGTAGTGTTCGGATATTAATGGTTTGGGAGAAGCGAGGTGTGCTGATGCACAAACTTCCGAAGCTCCGAAGTCCCAGAGCTCAGATGCCTAAAATTCCACATTGGGTGTCATGCGTTGGATGCTAGGCAGTTGTGGATTTTTGATCCACCCTACTCCGCGAGTTTGTCAATCTGGAACTCCGAGAGATTTGGTGAGATGTGCCTTGAAAACTTATGAAGCCGGAGGCCTGGCGTCCCAAGTAAGTTCCTATCAATCTAGCACTTGGCCACAAACCATGGTTGCATGTGTTGGGGGCTAAGAGAAAGGGGATAGTTCCCGAAAAATAATTTCAGAACATAACTTAGAAAGAAAAGATCTATGGGGATTCTTAATTGATCAAGAATCATAGAGAATGAAATATGAACATTTTCTTGAATCATATTGGTTTATGAATACTGTGGAATTTCCTAAGGACTGATGGCCTGACAAATTTTGGTTGAATGCACATTGTGTTTGCAGAGTCAATGATTGTCAGAAATAAATTGAATTATCACTTAGTGTAGAGAAATGGAGGAGGCACATAATGCTTCCAGTTCAAAGAATGAAGCTAAAGGAATGGATGTCCATTTGGGAGTTGAAGGATCAAACTCCAATGGGCATGGAGAAGAGATATATAAGGAAGGAAACATGATGAAAATCATTGAAAGATTGTGGAAAGATGTCCAAAATCACCGAGCAGATAACAAAAATCTCATGAAAGCCAGGGATCAATAGGGAGAATTAAACATAAAGTTGATACACAACTTGGAAAGGATAGAAAGGAAATTGGATAAGGAGAGTGACTCCAGTAAATCAGGAATTCACAGGTTCCCTGATGAGGAGAGAAAATCAAGGAGTGTTGGTAGACACTGTTAGCACTAGAAGTCACCTCTGGATTGTGTCATAGGTAAGACTGATACCCATCAGTTTGTATGTCACAGTCAATAGTTTAAAGGGTGGTCTAATGGATGTAGTCTCAAGATTATATTGCTTTAAATCAAAAAACCAGGTTGGTATGCCTAAGGCAAGTGAGGTCTTGATCTAACTTCATTTAGTAAGTTGCAGTAAAGGGTGAGTAGGGGGAAGAATTGGTGAGGATATCTAAGGACCTGTTGTGGACATCTGGTCTTCTAGCAGCCTAAGGAAGAAAATATTCAAGAACAAGATCCTCTTGAACTCAAAGCTTCAGACACTAAGATATGTCAAATGACACAGTTACAACAACACGATGATCAAACCTTCATCACAATACAACTGTAATATCTCAATTGGATCCTCCATGATAAAGCTACTCAGTATGAGAGGGGGAAAGATAACATGAGAGACTAATTAAAACTTGTTAAAAATATTGCAGTGATTAAACCTACATCACAACCCTTGACTAAATCCTCCAATTCTGAGTGTCTTAACGCAGTGTTTATAGAGAGATGGAAAGAAGATGACTTTCATTAAACAAGAAGTATCGAAAGAATGTACATAACCACAGAACCAGAGGCCTTGTTAAAACCTTATAATCTGGAGCATAGCTCTACCATCGACACTTACAAAATACCAAAACTGAGTATTTATACTCAAAACAAAAACACAAGAGCATACTTCGGGTAGCATCATTGAAGGAATTACGTCTGGACGCCTCCTATATGACTGTGTATGCAGTCTCATGTTAGAAGGAATCCCTATCAGACACAATCACATTTTAGCACAAACCTACAGATAAGTCTCCTGGTTGATGGTCCTCTTCTAGGTTTTCCATTTATGGTGGAAACGATGTTCAAGGCCCCCCGCCTGATTTCATAACTACTTCGTCAGGCTCAGGGAAAAACAAGTCAACTTTGCACCTATAAGATGTGGCAGCCTCAGAATTCATCATCTAGATTTGAGCTGGATGCTTATGGGGAAACCTTATGGCAGACGTGGCAGCCATGGATGGATGAGGATACTAAGGATAGCATGTGGGCCACACAAGTGGGAGCTAAGGTGTAATGGGATGGAGGCAATGTGGAGCGATGTGGCACAGGTGGCGGGAGATGAGAAAGGGAGAGGTACCAGAGGGATGGTGAGTGAAAGATAGATGGAGGGATCAGAAGTGATGAGGGGTGGCCACTTGTCGGCCCGAGATAGGACACTATGTGCACAAGCGCATATCGGGGCTATGAAAAGTGGTTTGGAACCTCCTTGTTTTTGGGCCCGATGTGTGTCTTTGGCCAACACGTAGCACCTTCACAAAACACAGTTGCTTTCCCCGGCCTGCCCTACCTTTTTTATACTGTGCACATGTTGAGGCCTCGATATGGCCATCGACCGTGGATCTGGGACGCTCAGCTCTGTACTGCCCAGATCTACATGCGCCTTGTCATGTCGCACCAAAACGTTTCATCACTCCTCCAACTTAGGATATAATCCAAAATGTGGGTTTTTTTCCCATTTTCTTTCATTCCTTCGCCAAGGAACTAAATTCTTAGGAAAACAACCCCCCTTACAAACAAATGTGATAACATTATGCTCCAAGTGGGATGGCTTTCTCCCTATGAGATGCCAAGAACTCTTCTGCAATTCCAGTGCCTTACTGTTAGGCTATGGAGTCACCTATAAAACATATAATAAAAATAAAAAAAATATTTACAAATATGTGGGAGCCACTTGTGTCTCAAATAAATAACTTCTTGAGAAAATTCCCATTTATAGGGCCACCGAAAACTTGATCTCCCTCCAAATTCTATAACCTGTATGTATTATTTGGATATATCTTAGAGATTTTAAAGGGCCTGATCCACAGTGCTTCAAACTTTCTATGCTTTCATTTGTCCTGCTTTGGCACATCCCATTTGAGAACTAGATCTCCTAGCTAGAAATCCTCCTTATTGTTCTTCCTGTCAAAGGCCTGCTTGATTCTTTGTTGACAGTCATGCGCTCTGTCTATCATCTGTTCTTTGGTATGCTGTACTTCTACCAGTTGATGTATCCTTCTAATCACATCATCAAGCTCTTCTTGGTAATCTTGGAAGAGTTTCGCTACAGGTAGGGCAAGGTGAGAAGGATAAATTGCTTTAGCCCCATAGACAAGATGGAAAGGGGAGAGGCCTTGTCACTCGATCAACCCACAAAGAAAACTTAATCTTTGAATCCCATGCTTTCGTATTGTCCTCTAGTAGTCTTTTGATGATATTTACCAGGATTTTGTTAGAGGACTCTACTATTCCATTACCCTGGGGGTAGTAGGGGGTAGAGTGGATCAATGAAATTCTGAAATGCTCACAAAATTTGATCAATGTCTCATCTTTGAAGGATGCAACATTATCAACGATGATTCTGTTCAGAAAACCAAAACTTGCCATAATATCTTCAAGGAAACCAATGATCACTTTGTGAGAAGCACTCCTTGTGGGAATAACTTCTATCCACTTGGTGAAATAATCTGTTCACCAAGGAAAACAACCACATGTGGTGACCACTTGAAGTAGGATGAATTTATCCAATAAATTCTAGGCGCCACTGATGAAAGGGTCTTGAAGCTACCACCGACTTCAATTAAAGAGACTTGAGTTGTTGTTTCCCAATGAATTTTTGACATTTGATGCAAGCCCTTTTTGCACAGACATCAGTGAATAGAGTAGGCCAGAAGTACCCAACCCTAAGAATTTTGTAGGCCATGGTTCTCCAAAAATGATGTCCCCCACATAGGTTGCCATGAAAGTTGAACATAATCTTTTGGGCCTCCTGTGGGTCTAAACATCTCAAAAGAACACCTAAAGGGTCTTTCCAATACAAGACCTGGTCAATAAGGCAATATCTAATTGCTTTGAGCTTTAAAACCCTTGCCTTTCTTTTTCCCATCCCATCAGGGGGCTTTAACTCTTGCAGAAAAAATATAATATCTTTATACCATGTGCATTCTGCCAGTGGAGGGATATCCCGAGGACTGTTATCAGGCAGCTTATCCTGCTAATCTTCTAAGTAAGTGTTGATGAAATTAAGCCCCAAATATTTACAAGTATATTAAGCCAACAGTTTGGATAAACCTTGACCTTTAACTAGTTTGGTGGGTTTTATTTCCAACTCAAATTCAAGGATTTTGGCAATCCACTTGCTCCTTCTCCCATCTATGTCACGTTGAATGAGAATGTCCTTCACAGAGGCTGAAGGAAGGTATGCGATGATATTTGAATGAAAAACATAAACTCTGAAGGATTTAAGAGCCTTCACCAAGGCATAGGTTTGTTTCTCCAAGATGTCATATTTTTCCTCTGCATCTCTCAATGCCCTGCTGAAAAATGAAATTGGTTGCTCTGGCCCTTCAACATTCTTCTGCAACAAAATAGATACCACCATATCAAAAGAAGAAAAAGAAAAAATCAGAAAATCCTTGGAATAATTAGGGTTGACAAGCACAGGTTCCTCATTAAATGCCTTCTTGATCTGGCTGAAGGATTCACGGGACTCCGTAGTCCATTTTACTTAATTTCCCTTTCTGAGTATGACTGTGATATACTTCACCAGTTCAACAAAATTTGAAACAAACCTCCTCAAGAAATTAATTTTTCCTAGGAAAGACTGGAATTCCTTCATGGATCTGGGAAGTGACAAGGTTTGAATAGCTTCCACCTTGCTTGAGTCAATTCTGCCCCCCTCAGTTGATACTATGTGCCCAGTAATTTCCCTTCCTTCATAGGAAACAATGATTTCTTGGGATTTAAAGAGAGACCGAACCTCCTGCATTTCAAGAAGACCTTCCTTATATGACAACAATGTTCTTTATCAGATCTGGAAAATACTATTATATCATCTAGATAGATGATCACAAATTTATCCTTCTCCCCAATGAAGGCGATGTCCATGGCTCATTGAAAGGTTGCTCCTGCGTTCATTAATCCAATGGGCATTTTAGCATTCAAGAATGTGCCCCATGGAGTGGTGAAGGTTGTCTTCTCTCTGTCTCTAGGCAGGATAGAGATTTGATTGTAGCCAGAAAATCCATCAATCATGGAAATCTTGGATGCACCTGTCACCCTCTGTAGTATATGTTCCATTTTTGGCAGCAGTTAATTGTCTTTCCTAGAGCTCCTGTTCTGATTTTTGAAATCAACACAAAGTCTGATTTCTCCACTCATTTTCCTCACTAGGACCAGGTTGACCACCCACTCAGAATATCTCAAAGGAACAATAATATGAGCATCCAAAATATTCTTCACCTCCCTTTCCATAATAGGCAACAACATAGGATTTATTTGTCTTAATTTCTGCCTAAATGGCTTGGCCTCCTCTTTCAATGGGATCTTTTGTTCAATAAAAATGGTGTCATATGTTCTGAGATATTTGTATGTCCAAGAAAACACATCATAAAATTTTTTTAATAGATTAGTATACTTGGCCCTCTACTCCTTTGACAGGTTGCTTGACAATTTGACAAATTTTGGTCCAGTTCTGTGCCAATATTGCACTCAGCCACATCAGCGTCATCTTTTGAGATTTTACCCTTCATTGCCACATCATTTCTATCAAAAATCCTTTCCAAAGGAACCAGTCCCTTTGGGATGTGATTGTTGGGTAGCTGGACAATGTGACGATCAACAATATTTTTCAAGAAAACATCAGGATGAGGCTCTATTTCAGAGTCAGGATCTTGATCAATGTGCAATACAAAAAACTACTCAACAATTTCTAGGAATATTTTGATTTCAAGATCATCTTCAAACACTTTCCAATGCTTGACATTGTGAGGTATAGAGGGTCTATATTTCACTTCGACATCATACCTGATTTTAGGTGGCAGAGGGACTTTGAAATTGCTTACTGAAATAGCCAGAGAATCAACCATGACATTCTTTTCCCTTAGAATAAATGAAATGTTGAAAGCCGAGAAAAATCTGTCAATGAGGTCCCATACTTAATTTCTATAGGTTCTGATCCTGGGATGCTTAGCTTGATACAAATTTCTAATTTGTTTAACAATCAATTATGCATCTCCAAACACAGATATTTCCTTGATCCCCATGTCTTTTGCAGCTCTTAAGCCCAAAACGAGAGATTCATACTATGCCACATTATTAGTAACTTCAAATTCCAATTTTTATGACAGGGATATCGCTTCCCGGGTTGGCGAAACCAAGATTACTCCAACACCAACAACATCCTTAGAGGAGGCTCCATCAAAAAACATTTTCCAAATAGAGGTGGTGGAGAAAGAATCTTCATGAAAAACCATGGACTATTTTTTGAGATTTAAAGCAGGCTCAGGAGCATTAGTGAACTGCAACAAACTGGCCCCCAACTTGGTTTCAAGTGCAAATATGGGATGGTTGGTGGGGTCATATTCATCACTAATAATGTAGGCCAAATGAGCTTCTTTTTATAGTCTTCTATGCTCCCCTCAGAACACAGGTATGGTAACATATGTGAGGTCCATCTGCAAGGTTCCCCCAAGCCTTTTAATTCAAGATCTTCACAAAAGCATGCCAAACTTGGGAGGAACGTCAGCCACCACAATATCCATGACCACACTTTCCATGGGCAGCTAAAACAAGGTCACAACTAGATCTTTGATGACCCCAAGACATTGCAACCTCCTTGAATCAAAAGAATACAAATCATGATAAGATTTTGTGATCTCTAATTTGAGCTCTTCCATAACGGTTTTGGGCATGATATTATGACATTCCCCAGAGTCCATCAGAAAATTATGCAGCACCTTATCATGTATGTTCAATGATGTATATAAGGGAGGGGATGAATCATCTTTATCTTATATCATGGGATCTAAGATGACTGTTGGCTTCTTCTCTTGGAGATTTACTGAGTCTGTGGAATGGAAATATGGCTTAGACCACAACAACTTAGAGAGAGTTCTTTTGAAGTCTTTGTGCTTGACTAGCTTTGGAAGGGGAACACAGATTCTAATTTTCTGAATTTCATGCTCAAAGTTATAAGAGGAAGGGGGATTCACAATTTCTCTTACCTCTGGGACAAGGTCTTTGGCTATTGGTGGAGGATTCTGAGCCTTCTTTTCTTTGCTATTATTTACTACATATTTAGTAGAATTTTCTTCTATGGCAGGCTGATCAGGGATGTCATACTTTACTTATTTCTTCTTTGACCTAAGGTTATATTTATTTGGGTTGCTATTGGTTTTCTTCCCCTTACTCAGATCATTTATTTGGTTGTCTAAGAGGGATTCCTCATATGAAAATTTAGTCAAGTGAGGGAATGGGCAGGTGTCTCCAAGACAATGGATTTCGGGATCTAGCTCTTCCTCCTCTCCTTATTCATCAGAGACAAGGTTAATTTTAAGAGGGGTTTGAATTTTTTTATCACCCATATCTCTACTTCTAGGCTCTCTTGG
>ML798384.1:8868-26259 GCA_009831015.1 Picea engelmannii | reverse complement strand
AGTTCATCCACTCCATATTTCATATGACTTCTAGTAGGATATGGGCTTGGACTACTGTGTTACCTCCTCTTGGAGTGTCCTTGGGAGTGATGATGGTGTATGTTATCACATTTATTTGTAAGGGGGGTTGTTTTCCTAAGAAGTTGGTTCCTTGGTGAAGGAATGAAAGAAAATGGGAAAATAACCGACATTTTGGCTTATATCCTAAGTCGGAGGAGTGATGAGACGCTTTGGTGTGACATGATAAGGTGCATGCAGATCTGGACGGTCGAGAGGTGAGTGCCCTAGATCAATGGTCAATGGCCATATCGGGGCCACAACGTGCACAAAAGATAAAAAAGGTAGAGAGGGGCGAGGAAAACAACCATGGTTTGTGAAGGTGCTACGTGTCGACCAAAGACACACATCAGGCCCAAAAGAAGGGAGGTTCCAAACCACTTTTCACAGCCCTGATATGTGCTTGTGCACATAGTGTCCTATCCCGGGCCGACAAGTGGTTGCCCCTCATCACTTCCTCTCCCTCCATCTGTCTTTCACTCACCATCCGTCTGGTACTTGTCCCTTTCTTGTCTCCCACCACCTGTGCCACCTTCGTCCACATTGCCTCCATCCCATTACACCTCATATCCTTCTTGTGTGGCCCACACGCTATCCTCAGTCTCCTCGTCCATCCACGACTACCACATCTGCCATCAGGCTTCCCTGTAAACATCAAACTCAGATCCAGACAGTGAATCCTGAGGCTGCCACGTCTTATAGGTGAAGAGTTGACTTGTTTTTCATTGAGCCTGATGAAACAGTTATTAAAGCAGGTGGGGGGCATTGAACATCGTTTCCACCATAAATGGAAAACCCAAAAGAGGATCGTCAACCGAGAGACTTATCTGCAGGTCCATGCTGAAATGCGATTGCATCTAACAGGGCTTCCTTCTAACATGAGACTGCATGCATAGATGGATAGGAGGCGTGTATACCTAATGCCTTCAATGTTTCTATCCAAAGTATGCTCCTATGTTTTTGTTTTGAGTATAAATACTCAGTTTTGGTATTTTGTAAGTGTCGATGGTATATCTACGCTCTGACTTCTAAAGTTTTAATTAGTCCTCTAGTTCTCTAGTTATGTACATGCTTTTGAGACTTCTTGTTTAATAAAAGTCAACTTCTTTCCACCTCTCTGTAATCATTTTATTACGACACTCAGAATTGGAGGATCTAGTCGAGGGTTGTGATGTTGTTGTGATGTAGGTTTGATCACTACAATATTTTTACCATGTTTTAATTAGTCTCTCATGTTATCTTATCCCCTCTCATACTGAGTAGCTCAAGCATGGAGGATCCATTCAAGATGTTACAGTGGTATTGTGATGAAGGTTTGATCATCCTTCTTTTGTAACTGTGTCATTTGACATATCTTAGTGTCTAAAGCTTTAAGTCCAAGAGGATCTTGTTATTGAATATTTTCTTCCTTAGGATACTGGAAGAGCGGATGTCCATAGCAGGTCCTTAGATCTCCTCACCAGTTCTTCCCCCTACTCACCCTTTACTGCAACTTACTGACTGAAGTTAGATCAAGGCCTCACTTTCCTTAGGCATACCAACCTGATTTTCTAAGTTAAAGAGATATAATATTGAGACTGCATCCATTAGACCACCCTTTAAACTATTGACCATGACATACAAACTGATGGGTATTAAGCTTACCTCTGATGCAATCCAAAGGTGACTTTTGGTGCTAAATTTCTGGTGTCGTTGTCGGGGACAAAGTTGAATATTTTCCCTGGGATTGAACAACAAAGATTACTAGTTCTGAAGGTGCATCAGAGCCCAGTACATCAAGATTGCAACTGTGCACCTGGAGACTCCACTGTGGTGACTCCATTAAGGCAAATCCACTGTTTCAGCTATGTCTTCTAGAGGTAGACACAAGAGGTCTACCTCATAGCTACCTTTAGTAACACCTGAAGTTGACCTAGAGAACATTATCAGAAAAGGAAAGGCCCCCCATGTAGGTACATCTACTGCTGAACCAGGTATTTCTGATGGTTTTCAATATCCTCCTATAGGAACTCCAATTTCTGTATCTCATTCTCTTGTTATACCTTTTGCTAGAGTTCCCCAAACTTTAAATTTTGGGAGTGTTCCTATTGCTTTTACCCCTCCTGGTCTGGGATTGGAGGGAGAAACCATTGTCACTCCTCTCTCTCCTGAAATTGTACCATGGTTTAGACTCAGCGTCTTAGAATATTTTCCTACCCCTGGCTTTACCACTCCTCCTCCTGTTAGAGTTACTCATTTCACAGAAAGGGAAACCTCTGTTCCCCCAAGCCCAGTAATCTTTTCTCCAAATCCTCTATTGTTTCCCTTTACCCTCAGAATCTCAGTTCCAGTATCCCATGTTCTAACACCTTCAAATCCTAGTTCTCCTCCACCTCATATCCCTATGGAAGGTGCCAATCCCGCTAAAAAAAAATTGGATTCCATAGTGGCATCAAGATATGCCCCTCTGGTCCTACCTCAACAAATGAATGCTCTCCTTGCTAGAGATTACCTGGAATATATGCCTAAGTTCACTGGAGAAGAGGATATAACTGTTGAAGAGCACCTCTCTGCCTTCTACAATTATGCAGACAATCTAAATATCAAAAATGAAGATGTATGGATGAGAGAATTTGTCCAAAGCCTCGATGGTGAGGTTATAAAGTGGTTTAGAGGTTTGACCCATGGATCCGTTACTGGGATTGAGGCTCTAGATGATGCCTTCTTGAGACAATGGGGGCATAAAAAAAACTTTATGTATTACATCATAGAGTTTTGGTCTCTGAAGAGAAAAGAGGGAGAATCAGTCTATGACTTCTCCAAAAGGTTCAATAAAATGTACATTAATATCCTTACTAAAATAAATCCTACAGAAGCCTCTACCAAAATCACTTATTCTAGTGATTTTGACCCTAATTTTTGCCTCCTACTCAGAGAAAGAAGAGCTACTTCTTTGGCTCATATGCAAGATGCATCCTAGGAAGTAGAATCCAATGTGTTGGCAGCTAACTGACTCAGGAATAAGGCTGATAGAGACATACCAAGAAAAAAATTAGAAGCCTCCACCTCTGATTCCTTTGTTCCCCTCCCCCCCCCCCCTCCCTCAAATGGATGAAGTAACCGAGTTACTAAAATCGCTTTCAACTAGGATGGAAAGTTTTCAATTAGAGGGGAATTCAACATACATAAATCCTCAAAATATTGATAACAAAGTCAACTTCAGGAAGTTGAATAATGTTTCTCCTCGAATTGTGCCAAGAGAGCCTAGAAGTAGAGATATGGGTGATAAAAAAATTCAAACCCCTCTTAAAATTAACCTTGTCTCTGATGAATAAGGAGAGGAGGAAGAGCTAGATCCCGAAATCCATTGTCTTGGAGACACCTGCCCATTCCCTCACTTGACTAAATTTTCATATGAGGAATCCCTCTTAGACAACCAAATAAATGATCTGAGTAAGGGGAAGAAAACCAATAGCAACCCAAATAAATATAACCTTAGGTCAAAGAAGAAATAAGTAAAGTATGACATCCCTGATCAGCCTGCCATAGAAGAAAATTCTACTAAATATGTAGTAAATAATAGCAAAGAAAAGAAGGCTCAGAATCCTCCACCAATAGCCAAAGACCTTGTCCCAGAGGTAAGAGAAATTGTGAATCCCCCTTCCTCTTATAACTTTGAGCATGAAATTCAGAAAATTAGAATCTGTGTTCCCCTTCCAAAGCTAGTCAAGCACAAAGACTTCAAAAGAACTCTCTCTAAGTTGTTGTGGTCTAAGCCATATTTCCATTCCACAGACTCAGTAAATCTCCAAGAGAAGAAGCCAACAGTCATCTTAGATCCCATGATATAAGATAAAGATGATTCATCCCCTCCCTTATATACATCATTGAACATACATGATAAGGTGCTGCATAATTTTCTGATGGACTCTGGGGAATGTCATAATATCATGCCCAAAACCGTTATGGAAGAGCTCAAATTAGAGATCACAAAATCTTATCATGATTTGTATTCTTTTGATTCAAGGAGGTTGCAATGTCTTGGGGTCATCAAAGATCTAGTTGTGACCTTGTTTTAGCTGCCCATGGAAAGTGTGGTCATGGATATTGTGGTGGCTGACGTTCCTCCCAAGTTTGGCATGCTTTTGTGAAGATCTTGAATTAAAAGGCTTGGGGGAACCTTGCAGATGGACCTCACATATGTTACCATACCTGTGTTCTGAGGGGAGCATAGAAGACTATAAAAAGAAGCTCATTTGGCCTACATTATTAGTGATGAATATGACCCCACCAACCATCCCATATTTGCACTTGAAACCAAGTTGGGGGCCAGTTTGTTGCAGTTCACTAATGCTCCTGAGCCTGCTTTAAATCTCAAAAAACAGTCCATGGTTTTTCATGAAGCTTCTTTCTCCACCACCTCTATTTGGAAAATGTTTTTTGATGGAGCCTCCTCTAAGGATGTTGTTGGTGTTGGAGTAATCTTGGTTTCACCAACCCAGGAAGCGATATCCCTGTCATAAAAATTGGAATTTGAAGTTACCAATAATGTGCCATAGTATGAATCTCTTGTTTTGGGATTAAGAGTTGCAAACGACATGGGGATCAAGGAAATATCTATGTTTGGAGATGCATAATTGATTGTTAAACAAATTAGAAATTTGTATCAAGCTAAGCATCCCAGGATCAGAACCTATAGAAATTAAGTATGGGACCTCATTGACAGTTTTTTCTCGGCTTTCAACATTTCATTTATTCTAAGGGAAAAGAATGTCATGGTTGATTCTCTGGCTATTTCAGCAAGCAATTTCAAAGTCCCTCTGCCACCTAAACTCAGGTATGATGTCGAAGTGAAATATAGACCCTCTATACCTCACAATGTCAAGCATTGGAAAGTGTTTGAAGATGATCTTGAAATCAAAATATTCCTAGAAATTGTTGAGTAGTTTTTTGTATTGCACATTGATCAAGATCCTGACTCTGAAATAGAGCCTCATCCTGATGTTTTCTTGAAAAATATTGTTGATCGTCACATTGTCCAGCTACCCAACAATCACATCCCAAAGGGACTGGTTCCTTTGGAAAGGATTTTTGATAGAAATGATGTGGCAATGAAGGGTAAAATCTCAAAAGATGACGCTGATGTGGCTGAGTGCAATATTGGCACAGAACTGGACCAAAATTTGTCAAATTGTCAAGCAACCTGTCAAAGGAGTAGAGGGCCAAGTATACTAATCTATTAAAAAAATTTTATGATGTGTTTTCTTGGACATACAAATATCTCAGAACATATGACACCATTTTTATTGAACAAAAGATCCCATTGAAAGAGGAGGCCAAGCCATTTAGGCAGAAATTAAGACAAATAAATCCTATGTTGTTGCCTATTATGGAAAGGGAGGTGAAGAATATTTTGGATGCTCATATTATTGTTCCTTTGAGATATTCTGAGTGGGTGGTCAACCTGGTCCTAGTGAGGAAAATGAGTGGAGAAATCAGACTTTGTGTTGATTTCAAAAATCAGAACAGGAGCTCTAGGAAAGACAATTAACTGCTGCCAAAAATGGAACATATACTACAGAGGGTGACAGGTGCATCCAAGATTTCCATGATTGATGGATTTTCTGGCTACAATCAAATCTCTATCCTGCCTAGAGACAGAGAGAAGACAACCTTCACCACTCCATGGGGCACATTCTTGAATGCTAAAATGCCCATTGGATTAATGAACGCAGGAGCAACCTTTCAATGAGCCATGGACATCGCCTTCATTGGGGAGAAGGATAAATTTGTGATCATCTATCTAGATGATATAATAGTATTTTCCAGATCTGATAAAGAACATTGTTGTCATATAAGGAAGGTCTTCTTGAAATGCAGGAGGTTCGGTCTCTCTTTAAATCCCAAGAAATCATTGTTTCCTATGAAGGAAGGGAAATTACTGGGCACATAGTATCAACTGAGGGGGGCAGAATTGACTCAAGCAAGGTGGAAGCTATTCAAACCTTGTCACTTCCCAGATCCATGAAGGAATTCCAGTCTTTCCTAGGAAAAATTAATTTCTTGAGGAGGTTTGTTTCAAATTTTGTTGAACTGGTGAAGTATATCACAGTCATACTCAGAAAGGGAAATTAAGTAAAATGGACTACGGAGTCCCGTGAATCCTTCAGCCAGATCAAGAAGGCATTTAATGAGGAACCTGTGCTTGTCAACCCTAATTATTCCAAGGATTTTCTGATTTTTTCTTTTTCTTCTTTTGATATGGTGGTATCTATTTTGTTGCAGAAGAATGTTGAAGGGCCAGAGCAACCAATTTCATTTTTCAGCAGGGCATTGAGAGATGCAGAGGAAAAATATGACATCTTGGAGAAACAAACCTATGCCTTGGTGAAGGCTCTTAAATCCTTCAGAGTTTATGTTTTTCATTCAAATATCATCGCATACCTTCCTTCAGCCTCTGTGAAGGACATTCTCATTCAACGTGACATAGATGGGAGAAGGAGCAAGTGGATTGCCAAAATCCTTGAATTTGAGTTGGAAATAAAACCCACCAAACTAGTTAAAGGTCAAGGTTTATCCAAACTGTTGGCTTAATATACTTGTAAATATTTGGGGCTTAATTTCATCAACACTTACTTAGAAGATTAGCAGGATAAGCTGCCTGATAACAGTCCTCGGGATATCCCTCCACTGGCAGAATGCACATGGTATAAAGATATTATATTTTTTCTGCAAGAGTTAAAGCCCCCTGATGGGATGGGAAAAAGAAAGGCAAGGGTTTTAAAGCTCAAAGCAATTAGATATTGCCTTATTGACCAGGTCTTGTATTGGAAAGACCCTTTAGGTGTTCTTTTGAGATGTTTAGACCCACAGGAGGCCCAAAAGATTATGTTCAACTTTCATGGCAACCTATGTGGGGGACATCATTTTTGGAGAACCATGGCCTACAAAATTCTTAGGGTTGGGTACTTCTGGCCTACTCTATTCACTGATGTCTGTGCAAAAAGGGCTTGCATCAAATGTCAAAAATTCATTGGGAAACAACAACTCAAGTCTCTTTAATTGAAGTCGGTGGTAGCTTCAAGACCCTTTCATCAGTGGCGCCTAGAATTTATTGGATAAATTCATCCTACTTCAAGTGGTCACCACATGTGGTTGTTTTCCTTGGTGAACAGATTATTTCACCAAGTGGATAGAAGTTATTCCCACAAGGAGTGCTTCTCACAAAGTGATCATTGGTTTCCTTGAAGATATTATGGCAAGTTTTGGTTTTCTGAACAGAATCATCGTTGATAATGTTGCATCCTTCAAAGATGAGACATTGATCAAATTTTGTGAGCATTTCAGAATTTCATTGATCCACTCTACCCCCTACTACCCCCAGGGTAATGGAATAGTAGAGTCCTCTAACAAAATCCTGGTAAATATCATCAAAAGACTACTAGAGGACAATACGAAAGCATGGGATTCAAAGATTAAGTTTTCTTTGTGGGTTGATCGAGTGACAAGGCCTCTCCCCTTTCCATCTTGTCTATGGGGCTAAAGCAATTTATCCTTCTCACCTTGCCCTACCTGTAGCGAAACTCTTCCAAGATTACCAAGAAGAGCTTGATGATGTGATTAGAAGGATACATCAACTGGTAGAAGTACAGCATACCAAAGAACAGATGATAGACAGAGCGCATGACTGTCAACAAAGAATCAAGCAGGCCTTTGACAGGAAGAACAATAAGGAGGATTTCTAGCTAGGAGATCTAGTTCTCAAATGGGATGTGCCAAAGCAGGACAAATGAAAGCATAGAAAGTTTGAAGCACTATGGATCAGGCCCTTTAAAATCTCTAAGATATATCCAAATAATACATACAGGTTATAGAATTTGGAGGGAGATCAAGTTTTCGATGGCCCTATAAATGGGAATTTTCTCAAGAAGTTATTTATTTGAGCCACAAGTGGCTCCCACATATTTGTAAATATTGTTTTTATTTTTATTATATGTTTTATAGGTGACTCCATAGCCTAACAATAAGGCACTGGAATTGCAGAAGAGTTCTTGGCATCTCATAGGGAGAAAGCCATCCCACGTGGAGCATAATGTTATCACATTTGTTTGTAAGGGGGGTTTTTTTCCTAAGAATTTAGTTCCTTGGCGAAGGAATGAAAGAAAATGGGAAAAAAACCCACATTTTGGATTATATCCTAAGTTGGAGGAGTGATGAAACGTTTTGGTGCGACATGACAAGGCGCATGTAGATCTGGGCAGTACAGAGCTGAGCGTCCCAGATCCACGGTCGATGGCCATATCGAGGCCTCAACATGTGCACAGTATAAAAAAGGTAGGGCAGGCCGGGGAAAGCAACTGTGTTTTGTGAAGGTGCTACGTGTTGGCCAAAGACACACATCGGGCCCAAAAACAAGGAGGTTCCAAACCACTTTTCATAGCCCCGATATGCGCTTGTGCACATAGTGTCCTATCTCGGGCCGACAAGTGGCCACCCCTCATCACTTCTGATCCCTCCATCTATCTTTCACTCACCATCCCTCTGGTACCTCTCCCTTTCTCATCTCCCGCCACCTGTGCCACATCGCTCCACATTGCCTCCATCCCATTACACCTTAGCTCCCACTTGTGTGGCCCACATGCTATCCTTAGTATCCTCATCCATCCATGGCTGCCACGTCTGCCATAAGGTTTCCCCATAAGCATCCAGCTCAAATCTAGATGATGAATTCTGAGGCTGCCACATCTTATAGGTGCAAAGTTGACTTGTTTTTCCCTGAGCCTGACGAAGTAGTTATGAAATCAGGCGGGGGGCCTTGAACATCGTTTCCACCATAAATGGAAAACCTAGAAGAGGACCATCAACCAGGAGACTTATCTGTAGGTTTGTGCTAAAATGTGATTGTGTCTGATAGGGATTCCTTCTAACATGAGACTGCATACACAGTCATATAGGAGGCGTCCAGACGTAATTCCTTCAATGATGCTACCCGAAGTATGCTCTTGTGTTTTTGTTTTGAGTATAAATACTCAGTTTTGGTATTTTGTAAGTGTCGATGGTAGAGCTATGCTCCAGATTATAAGGTTTTAACAAGGCCTCTGGTTCTGTGGTTATGTACATTCTTTCGATACTTCTTGTTTAATGAAAGTCATCTTCTTTCCATCTCTCTATAAACACTGCGTTAAGACACTCAGAATTGGAGGATTTAGTCAAGGGTTGTGATGTAGGTTTAATCACTGCAATATTTTTAACAAGTTTTAATTAGTCTCTCATGTTATCTTTCCCCCTCTCATACTGAGTAGCTTTATCATGGAGGATCCAATTGAGATATTACAGTTGTATTGTGATGAAGGTTTGATCATCGTGTTGTTGTAACTGTGTCATTTGACATATCTTAGTGTCTGAAGCTTTGAGTTCAAGAGGATCTTGTTCTTGAATATTTTCTTCCTTAGGCTGCTAGAAGACCAGATGTCCACAACAGGTCCTTAGATATCCTCACCAATTCTTCCCCCTACTCACCCTTTACTGCAACTTACTAAATGAAGTTAGATCAAGACCTCACTTGCCTTAGGCATACCAACCTGGTTTTTTGATTTAAAGCAATATAATCTTGAGACTACATCCATTAGACCACCCTTTAAACTATTGACTGTGACATACAAACTGATGGGTATCAGTCTTACCTATGACACAATCCAGAGGTGACTTCTAGTGCTAACAGTGTCTACCAACACTCCTTGATTTTCTCTCCTCATCAGGGAACCTGTGAATTCCTGATTTACTGGAGTCACTCTCCTTATCCAATTTCCTTTCTATCCTTTCCAAGTTGTGTATCAACTTTATGTTTAATTCTCCCTATTGATCCCTGGCTTTCATGAGATTTTTGTTATCTGCTCGGTGATTTTGGACATCTTTCCGCAATCTTTCAATGATTTTCATCATGTTTCCTTCCTTATATATCTCTTCTCCATGCCCATTGGAGTTTGATCCTTCAACTCCCAAATGGACATCCATTCCTTTAGCTTCATTCTTTGAACTGGAAGCATTATGTGCCTCCTCCATTTCTCTACACTAAGTGATAATTCAATTTATTTCTGACAATCATTGACTCTGCAAACACAATGTGCATTCAACCAAAATTTGTCAGGCCATCAGTCCTTAGGAAATTCCACAGTATTCATAAACCAATATGATTCAAGAAAATGTTCATATTTCATTCTCTATGATTCTTGATCAATTAAGAATCCCCATAGATCTTTTCTTTCTAAGTTATGTTCTGAAATTATTTTTCGGGAACTATCCCCTTTCTCTTAGCCCCCAACACATGCAACCATGGTTTGTGGCCAAGTGCTAGATTGATAGGAACTTACTTGGGACGCCAGGCCTCCGGCTTCATAAGTTTTCAAGGCACATCTCACCAAATCTCTCGGAGTTCCAGATTGACAAACTCGCGGAGTAGGGTGGATCAAAAATCCACAACTGCCTAGCATCCAACGCATGACACCCAATGTGGAATTTTAGGCATCTGAGCTCTGGGACTTCGGAGCTTCGGAAGTTTGTGCATCAGCACACCTCGCTTCTCCCAAACCATTAATATCCGAACACTACCATGTCACCTTGACATTATGAAACCTTTTTTTTGGAAAGTTCTTCCTTCCGTTCCCTTATGAAATATTCTTCCAGAGTGTCAAGTCTCTAGATTTCACAACTAGTGTCATGCACCACTGCGACCATCAGGGCCCCACCACCCATACTCGAGAGGATGTCCACATGGTGAAACATTAGAAACAGACACGTGGCCCACTCAGACAGGTGACACATGTCACGTTCTCAATGAAATTTCAATATTTGGTGGGTCTGAAACCCACTGACACGTGGAACACATCCCATGTGTCCACGTCATTCCTTGATGAAATCATCATGCCACATTAGTCCAAAATTTCAGGCTTCAAAATTTTTTACACCTACTTCCTTACATTCTCCCGAATTATGAATTTTCAGACTTCTTTACCCTCCTAGTCCACATAGTACAACTGTCACCAACTAAGGTGGTGGCACATGGCATGACTAGGAAGGTCCACATCACCCCTAGTGACATCATACTTCCCTGCTATGTCTTCTCTTTTTCTTTGGAACTTCGGGCTTCATAAGTTTGTGTACCAACACACTTCACTTCTCCCGAATTCTAAAGTTACGATTTGTCGTGAGATCTATGACTCACAACCACTTGCGCATAGATCCGACGACTCTAATCCAATTTTCACCGTGCATCTTACCTTATTCTCATGTATTGATCTAACGGTAAGGCTTCTCCCAAGATCTATGGTGTAGATCACCTACAAGACTTCAGAGCTTTGATCTTTGGCCCTTCTCTTATTTTTTCTCTTAACTTCACCGAAGTCCTGGAGTCTGAACGTATTCCAGGTTAACCCTCCTACACTTTCTCTAGATATACTGGTCATGAAGTATTCCCCTTTTCCTGAATAGATCCTATGCCCAACATTACTCTGTGGCCCAATACCACGTTTGTCATGGTTTTATAATACCTCTACACCTCTCGAGCTTCATAACATAGACAAGGTAACCTCTTGGCACACAGGAATGTTCTGAGGTTTGAACTTGGTTCCTCCTGACACAATTTCCTCCTGAAACCTTGGTTCTAATGACCACTTATATGGCCCATCTAGGATTAGTACTTGAACCTTGGCTCTGAACTTGAATTTTTTCCATTTCGACAACAATTATTTTTCAAAACTTTTTCTTCAACTTCCACTAACATGGCCCATCCAGGCTCAGTGTTAAAACCATGGACCTGATACCAATTTGTGACATTCCTAGCCTTCAATGGGTTGACAATGCCACAAAGGAACATACATATATATAACATGAATTTATAATGAATTTTAAAACAATTAACACATAATTACTGATACTATACATACTCAATGGATTTGATAGTAATTTCTACATACAAAGGAACACATGATAACATTTCAAGAGTCATAGACATGCATAATATACATAATTAAGCACATAAATGATACTTATCTTTTAACTGAGAATAACCACCAACTGCGTGCAGACCTTCCATGAACCTCCCAGCCTTAGACCATGCTACTCATCATGCTTAGTAGTGGGTCAGCCTCGAGCTAGGACTAAGCTCCACCCAAGGCAAGGGAATCCTAGACTAAGCTTAGTTTACAAGAAACTAAACAATACAACTAAAAGGATTCTCTCCAGGAGTCTTCTTACACCCACTACTCACGGACTCTCATTCCCCACATGCCTGTTCCACCTCGATAATATGCACCTTCACTATTCCATAGTCCATTAGCTTCTCTACTTCCTCGTTCAGGGTCTTGACAATAGGCCGGATTAGGTATTCTCAGAGATTTGTAGCTGGTGTTGGTATCTCTCTAGGAGAAAATCACTTCCCAAAAAACTCTCTCACCTGGAGAGAACTTCTCATAGGCCTGACAACCTGCCTCTTCAACCATGGGCTTGGCAACGTGCTTCTTCAACCACTTCAACTCAGTTCCATCCGGGTGAGGACAACAAAAACAACATTAGCATACAGTTAACACACGGGTGGCAGCAACAACATAAAATGGGCCTAGACACCGAAAATGGAAATAGCCAAATGCTAAGACACAACATGCCCTAGGCAATTACAAATGTGTCGGGCTTCACAGGAGACACAAATAAGGCCCCATGGGTTACTGGTTTCAGGGTGCGTGAAAAATGCAGAGGTCGATGATGGATGCCCAACGAGTTCAGCAGAGCATGGAATAATGGGAAGTGAACTCCCCAACGATATGACCCTCTAGATTTAACTGCATGCACCCAGGTTGACACCTATATTTTTGGAGCTGCATGCACTCCAGTTTGCATTTGTTTCACCTTTCCCAGGAACTTAGGATAACTAGGTTTAATTTTCCCCACTTTAATATTTTCATTACTTAGGAATATATTATAACATTCCCTTGGGTTAATCCCCCTATCTTATCCCCTCTTTCCTAACCTCTCATTCCCATCCCTTTCTATACTTGGTGGATCTTTGTCCCCCATCACTCTTTCTTCGTGGTCGGTCTACATGCAATGATGTATTTTATTAATAATTTGCATAATTACATACACAAAATCATGCCCACTGACCTTAGCATCTAGGATCTTTGGCCTAATAAACACATAATCCTACCAACTTGTAATTACTTGGCTCACCAACCTACAAACACCATTACATTTCATAGGGGCTCGGCCTTGGGGTATTACACTGACACCCATCATCGATCAGATTCTCAACGAGTGTGCATGAAGAGAAGTTTTTTCTTTCATGGACGTATTTTCAGGGTATAACCAAATTCAGATTAAGCTCAAGGACCAACATAAGATGACATTTATTTTCCCTTGGGGTACTTTCACATACTGGAAGATTCCTTTCAGCCTTAAAAATGCCGAAGCAAGATTCCAACAAGCTATGACCTTCACATTTCATGATCTCAAGCATATAGTTGAAGCCTATCTCGACGATCTTGCTACTCACTCCCATAAGAGAGTGGATCACCCTAAGCACCTTCAGCTAGTATTTGAAAGATGTCTCCATTATCGCATCTGGTTGAGCCCTCATAAATGTATATTTTGTGTTAGGTCAGGTCATCTTCTAGGATTTTTATTCTTTGAGACTGGGATCATGGTAGATTCGTTAAAGGTTGAGGCAATACTTCGATTTTCTCCCCCACGTACTATTCACCAACTTCAAGGTTTACAAGGGAAATATAACTTTTTACAATGGTTTATGGTGAACTATGACAATATTACTAAGGGTTTCATGAGTCTGTTGAAGAAGGACACTCCTTTTATCTAGGATGAGTGAGCCCATGAATCCTTCGATGCTTTGAAGAAATCCTTAGTACTGATGCCTCTGTTGAAGTCTCCAGACTACAGTAGAGATTAATTTCTTTATGTCACCACATATGAAGAGACGATTGGTATGGTGTTGGTTTAGGAGGATGATGAGCTTCATGAGAACATCATTTACTATCTTGTTCGAAACTTAGTCGGCCCTGAACTCAAATATTCTCATGTTGAAAATCTAGCTTTGGTTGTCGTTCACACATTCCAATGGTTACGAGATTATATATTGCTTTGAAAAACAAATATGGTTGCCGATGTCAATCCATTTCAATACATATTTACTAGGTGTATCATAGGGGGAAAGTACAATAAATGTATTGTCATTCTACAAGAGTTTGATCTTGATTTCGCTTCTGTGAAGTCCAAAAAATCACTAGTTTTTGCAGAGTTAATATCCGACTTCCCTCGATTAGACGAGGATGTTATTAATGTTTATTCATTTGTGGATGAGCACATTTTCTTTGTCTCATTTTTAGACCCCTGGTATGGAGACATTGTTCTCTATCTTTAAACTTTTAAGTTCCCTCAACATCTCTTGCGAGATGACTGATGATGTATACGATACCAAGCTAAGAACTACCTTATTGTCGGTGACACTCTATATCATCGAGTAGTGGAAAATATCCTCCATTGATGTTTAACTCATGAAGAAGCCGAATATATATCATAAACAACTTCCACAATGGGGCTTGTGGTGGTCATATATCTGGGCTTGCGATGACCTAGAAAATTTTGCGAGCCGGTTATTTTTGGCCGTCTATCTTTAAATATCGTGTCATAGCGGTTAATAAGTGTCACCCCTGCCAGGTGTTCACTCAGAAAATGCACTCACATCCATCCCCTCTCCATCCAGTCATTATTGTTGGTCCCTTCACTAAGTGGGGGGTGGAATTTGTGGATTGCAACCCAACTTTGGTTGGGGGGCATCAACACATTATCATAGTCATATACTAATTTACTAAGTGGGACGAGGCCATGCCTAAAGTTAAATGCACGATTCCATTTCACATGGTATTCTCTCTTTAGAGGTTCACATGAACTCCCAATTAGTAGTATTTTAGTTGAACGACAGTTACCGTGTGTGTGAATCTACTCTACTCCGACGATTCCTACAGGTACGACTTTTGGAATGACAATTTGATTTTATTACTTATCATCACGTACCTATAAGTTTTAATTACGTATTCGATGCATATGATAATTTTTTTTATATTGGAATTTGTCACATAAGTAAAGCAAAGAAAACATTTTCATCAATGGACATATTGTAACAAAATTTAAGCCGAAGAACCACATTTTTATATATATTTCAAAAAAATATGATGTTTATAGTACAAAATTGGGGTTAACACCCTCAATATACATATACAACCGATCATACAATAGTCATGAAATATATGCCTGTGGCACCAGATGAGTGTCATGATAGTAGACTAAAGTGTTTGCGAGACGCCAAAAGAGTCATACCCAAGCACAAGGCACACCTACCACATGTCACTTCATACCCTTCGATAGATCCTCCAATGCCTCCACCTGAACTATAGGAATCCTCTGCGTCAAACAAGATAGGTTTCCATGCACATTTTGAAGGACTCTCTTTGCTTCCCCTCTCACTGCCTCATCTCCTCGGTGCCTCCAACAATGTCATGGAAGTCTTTCTGGCCATCATGGACCTACATTTTCATCACATATATTTTTAATTAGTACTTAACATCATTAAAAAATATTTTTGTTTTCCTATAAAAAAATACAAAAAAATGAAATATTTAAAAAACTTTGACATACCTATGTATCTATAGGTGTACCCTGGTGGTAATTGCATGTCAAGATCTCCTCTGAAGTCAATCCCTGCATAAGGGTAGTTGTCCAGATATATCACCTTCCATCTCCACCAGAATAATAAGTCATCATTATAGGGTGTTGGCACCCTACCTCCACCCTGTCGCCTCATCACCTCGGTCCATTGTGCCATGGATGGATCACGAGGTCCAGGCAAAATAATCATGACTCTAGGTCCCAGGCCTAGAACATGCTTGAAGAAAAAACTACAAAGGATAGAAGAGAACTCAAAGTTCCTCTTACTACCCTGTTTGCATTCTGCCAAATGACTCTTCATATTGGCCAACAGTGAGGTGCACCAGTCATACATCGTGGGTCTCAAGAACTCCATTGAATATAAGATAAGTGGCCTCGATGTCTGATTTAAATAGGTCGATCCTGTGATCTGTGTCAAAATGAGGACAACAATCCCGAGACTTAGATTGTTTATTGCTCTAATTGAGAGTTGGCTCCCGACCTTCTCGGTCCCTGGAATGCAATGAGTGGATATGTATTCCACAATTTTCATGCCACTCCTAGCTCCCCTAGTTTTGAGGTTGACCACTTCACCCCAACGTAACAATCCCATCAAGAAATAGATTTCCTCAACTTCAATCCTTAATGGTTGTCGATCAAGGTTGAATCTCTTGCTATCCGGATCCTAGTAGTCCACGAGCAACTGTAGGAATCTCACTTGGGCCCTCATACCTTTGAGAGCCCAACACTTGTATAGCCCGCATATTTTTAAGGCCATTTTTTCCCTTGGAACTCTCTCCACTGCAACATCCACCTCCTCATGTTCTCTTTCTCTCCACTCTAGTACCATCCTGCAAGAGTCAAACCTTTTTTTGAGTTAGAAAACTTAAAAAAAAATATCCACGGACATATACGCAGGCTGTAAGGTACACAGTCACGTATAGGGCTTCTGATACATTTTTTTTCTCTCAAACAACTGCGTATAAGTATGCGTATATGAAACCCAATAAAATATAGCCTGTGTACACCTAAGTTTTAAAATTACGCCCTAAATAACTTAAAAAATGGTACCTAATTACAAAATTTATTCCACTAAAATGAAAGAGGAGAGAAACATGAGTTATTTGGTCCAAACGACCGTCAATTTCGTCGCTCGTAGCTCCTGCAATCACCAGTTGAAGTTCAGAGGCAATTTGGTCCAAAATCCATTATTTGCGTCAAAAACACAAATGGTATAGTGAAATTGCTTTTTTTTACTATTGATACAAAAATATTACCCACTTTGCATAGTTTCGTCCAATATTTTGGCCTAATGGACTAATACGATAGTGGATGGAGTTGGGTTTTGTAGTTCTATCCATGGATTCTTGTGGTTTTTAGCACCATGTTGCTCGTTCGTAACTTTGGACAAGTATTTTCATTACCCAACATATAGGATATGTATCCAATCCATCGTTCACACTTGCATCATCCTAGATTTTTCACTTGTATGCCTTAAGTATGAACCCATTTTATAGCAACACATAACCTTCTATCTGCAACTAGAAGTGTCATTATCAAATGGTAGAGACTTACCAAACATGGGTACTGTAGTTAGATTCTCTGCTTCATTCGGTGCCCATGCAAACATTTTTGTCTGTAGGACTA
>ML798383.1:154142-171325 GCA_009831015.1 Picea engelmannii | reverse complement strand
ATTTTCTATTGCTTAGTTTTAGAGTAGCATAATAGTTTGAACCGAGGCTTGCCAACACTGTTTTTTTCTCATTGAGTCTCATTCCACATCATTTCCTTCACCTCACACTCAGTCAAACCTAGCTCCACTAAAACCTTACATGTATGCTTACATGATGTTTGTCTATGCTTTATTTTAGGCACATTCTCAGAGGATATATGGATATGGAACCGTTATATTGATGATAGTTTTGTGAGTTGGCAAGATGACATATGTTTCAACATTACTAATCTTCTAGGAAGCTACTATGAGTCATTTTGTAGAGGTTTCTAGTATGATTAGTGTGCATATTTTGGTGATTTCATGGCTAGACCAGTTGTAGTTTTAGAGAAACTATGTTCATGAACATGTTAATTTTGTACAAAAGACTAGTGACAGTTGAAAATTGATCTCATTATATACATTTTTTTTGGTTATATTTGTGTGTGGAAAATTCAATGGATAATGCTTAGAAAATTATTATTTTTAAATATAATTAATGACACATTGGTGAAATACATAGCTAAATAGATTTGAATCAATGATATTTTATTTGGACATATTTTGAGAAAATTGCACGCTAATTTAGTAGATTCCCTTAGTTAGCTTAGGACCCAAGCCCAATTTTCCCAATGTGTCTTTCCAAATTCCAACAATTGAAAAACTAATTAAACTATCAAAATATATTTTTGGAGGAAATTCAAGGGGTAGTTGTGGTTCTTCACATGCCAACCTATTTCTCTATAAAAGAAGGGGACTTAAGGAGACCTAAATGAAGGGGGAGAAAAAGAGGAGGTATGCTTGTGTTATGATTATACAATTACCATCCATCCCATTTTAAATTTGAATTGACCAAACAACATCCTCCAACGGCATGGTGGCTTGTTGGCCCTTGACCAAGTTTTGAAGGATACTTGATCATACTTGACCATTTTGGGACTGTGACATCTTTCCAAAGAAGGAGCGCAACGTGAAGAAAGAAAGACCTATTTTTGGGTACCTTTTAGGGTTTTGGGGTTGATGTAAATGGAAAGGGATGTCGGCCTATGGGTTTACCCATGTTTATGCCCATTTTGTAATCTATAAATAGATACTTAGGCAATGTAAGTAGGGGAGACAGCTTAGTGCAAATATATAGCTAAAGGCGTATCACTAGTAGCTGGATCTGTGTGATCGGATGTGTATCGCAAGTGCTTTGTGCATGATTGTAAGGAGATTGGAAGGCTAAGTGCAAGTTGTTGTGGTTTTGTGTTGAGTGCAAGAAAGAAGGATCTAGCGAGTTGCGCAGATCTTCTATCCTGTGCGAAGTAAGGGTCATTGAAGCTCCGTGTTGTAACTGCTTGACCAAGATAATATAAAGAAGAAGACTTTGTGGACGTAGCCCCAGGGTGGGGGTGAACCACGGTAACTTTGTGTAATGTGCTCTGTGCTTTGATATAAGTGTTGCTTCCTTTTGGCTAAGTGCTTGTTGTGATTAAGTTGATCTAGTTATGCTCTGTGCTTATGATATAAGAATGAATGTTAGATATGATATATAAGATGTTTAGTGCTTGATCTGTTGAATCTAATCTATGTTTTGTGGCTAAGTACTAAATCATCTTTAGTCTAAGTATTCACTACGATGCTCTGTGCCATCTGTGAAGTACCATAAGGGTTGAATATAGATGAATGATCTATGATAAGTGCCTTGTAGTAGATATAATCACAGATCGGTGTCCCAACTAAGGTTTTAGACACTTGAGTCCTGAAACCACCCCTGCCTCTACCTCGAGTGAGACTTCATCTGCTTCACAGGTGTTGTCGAAAGGGCCGATAGTTAGGGCTTTGTTGGTGCGCTCTTGAGCATTGAACCCCGAGTCTACCCCTGTGCCAACAAATGATTCCGTTTCCGGGACCTGAAACTGTGATTGTTGGGAACTGAGGAAAAAGAAACGTTGTGCAAAAGAAATCTCTGTGCGTAGATATGTTGCCCTAGTGCACAGTGTTTTACTCAACCTATGCATCTTTGTGCCAGGAACAAGGTCAGATATGAAGAAAGGAATATCAGATCTGAAGAAAAGAAGCGAGATCTAAATGCTCTGTGCTCTAAGAAAAGTAAAAGTGGAAATTTCTGAAAGAAAGAAGTCAGATCTGCAGAAAAGAGGTAAGATCTGTAAGCTTTGTGCTCTAATAAAGGTAAGAATAGTCAAAATTTCTTATATCTGGAAGCTTTGTGCTCTGTAGATAAGTGGAATTTTTTTTTCTAGAACATGGATCTAGGTATGTTTGATAGATTCTATCCTAGCTTAAAAACTAGGGCATTAATAGATGAAATAAAGTTTGATATGAATAGATATGATAAGTATAAAGATAGATATGTTATACCTATGCATAGAAAGAATGTCTGGACTAACAAGTGGATGCAGGATCCTAGAATGAAATTTTTGCAGGCCAACCATTATGATCCTAGCGCGTAGTACAAGAAGAGTTGGGGATCATTGAAGAGAAAGAGAGGATTAACTCTTTGCTACAGTTGCAGAAGACCAGGTCATCTTGCTAAGGAATGCCCTGGGAGAAACCCTAGTTGCCTCTATTGTAAAGTTATGGACCATGAAGTATTGAATTTCCCTAGAATGATTGCTAGACTTGAAAAACTGAATATGGAACAAGAAAACTCTAAAGGAGATCAAGAGACTAAAATTATGGAAGAACCCCAAAAATAATCAGAGATCATGCTACTGAAAATAAAAGAAACCCTAGATGATAATAAGGATGTCATTTTGTCATAAATCTTCAAAGAACGAGAGAAAATCAAAGTAAGAATAGGAGACTTCGACATTGAATGTGCCCTGGATGAGGGAACACCAATGAATATTATGAAAAAAAGAACTTGGGAAACCCTAGGAGGGCCTGCTCTGGTTCCTTCACTAGGAACTATTGGATTATTTAAAGGAAAAATGGTAACCCTGTGTGGCAGAATTACCCAGATAGCTATGAATACCCATGGAACTTCGACAGAGGAAGAGCTTGAAGTCATTAGATTTATTGAGGACCGTTCCCCATTTCCAACTTTGCTAGGAAAGATCTAGATTGAAAAAGACCAGATCCAGAGGAAAGAAGAAAAGGAAGCCCTAGAACAGAAGAAGCAAGAACTCATGGAATTTATGACTAGAAGGATTACCTACTTGATGGAGGAACAAGAGAACATATCCCCGTCATTAAACAACAGGAACCTGGATGTCGAAGCTATAAGAGCGTTAGAGGAACCACAAAAGACTGAAATATCTAACCCATATGATGAAGGAGTATCACCCTTGGATCTGAGGAAAGATCCTAGGCAACGCGAAGTGACTATGTCAAGAGAAGATAAGATTCAGAATGAAAAGAGGGTGACCAAGACTAAGCTCATCGGGAAAAAGGATAGAAAGCTAAGTAAGAAGAGGGCCAAAATCAGAAAGCTACAGATGACTCCGGAAGGAACCCCACAGAAGGAAACATCACAAGAATCGAGCTTCGCCGAGATATTAGAACAATGACATCTGGCACTTCGCCATGGCGCAGTAATATAGTCATTGGACCGATATACCCGTTCATCTTCCGCCCCGAACGAGTCAAAAAGTAATTATGGGTTCCCACTAGATCGTTGAACAACACCAGAATGGATAGAACAAAGTTAATGCAAGCCCCATATCCGTTGGAAGCAAACCGTTGCTAACTTTCCCTACTTAGTCTGTCGTGCCACACACCTAGAATACTTTTTGCTAAGTGAGAATTTGAGCTTGAACCTTGAGATTACTTCACCCTGCAATTATTTCCTTATTGCCTTACTGTTCATCATAATCTTAGATGTAATTTTCACACCTGAGCTAGCGGACCCAAGCTTGTATGTCGGACGAGCTCAGTACTGTTGAGAAAGTAGTTGAAGAAGTTTTGACTGACCTAATGGCTGAGAGATTCATGTCAGAGAGAAGGATGTATGTAGGTGTGCAAGAATCGTCGTCAGGAGGATTCCAAGCTTCTCCCTCCACTGCTCGTGGCACAGGACCTTCCAGAACCACAACCGAGACAAGAACAAAGCATAGAGATGATATTGCAAACACCAAGTTGATCCCGCGCATTTTGCCAGTTTACATCCCACCTTTGAGCGACAAGATTAACCACGACAGTGTACCCAGATACTTTGAGTACAACTTGATCACTGTGTATCTTCCGAAAGGAGTGCGCGCAGTACATGCTGACCAGGATAAGCTCGCAGCACTAAAATTCAGTGATTTTAACCTTGGAGATCGCAAAACCTACAACATATTGGTTCCGCATAAATACTTAACTAAGACCAAAGACCGTAATCCTAAGATTGTCCCCCAGTCTTGGACCCAGAACCTCACGTAGTCCACACTACTCAACGTAATGAAGATCCCTCACTTCGGCTGACACCAGGAAGTCAACGCATGCGTCAGGTTGTTGTTGTTTTGCTATCACGACGGATATTTATGGTTGGAACACCACATTACTATGGATCCAACTCTGATCAATCGGATCACAGGACTCAACATGCAAGGCCTTGACCCACAAGACTTTTACCCAGGCAAGACCTCTGACCAAGCACTAGAACAACGAATAAAGGAAACTTATGGCGATGTAGAGAAGGACACACGAGGCTACAAGGTAGCCTCCATCCAGAGCGGCACAGTGTGCCTTGCATGTCAGTTGATCATGGGAAAATTAGTTCGTAAGGACAGACCAACATAGGTAACTGGCTTCGTAGTTGACCTCACAGGGAAGTGCGCCGAGGGACTACAGATGAATTGGGCACAGTATCTCATCAACCAGTTAGAGTTGGATTGTAGAGGTGCCCAAGACCAAGGGTATGAGTTCCACTTTAGTTGGCTACTCATACTCATAGATTTCATTGCTTGGGAGCTGCCAGAGGGAGCCACTTTCCTGGAGATCGAACCTTTCGAACCATTAGCCATGAATTTTTGTACGTTGTGGTACTCCAGCGACATGAACAAGAAGTGGCAGTCTAATGTTGTCTTCCACACCTACTTCAACCAACTGAAAACTGCAATTCAATCTACATCGTGAATCACCCCGAATGCACTCCATAGGTTTATACCTTTGATGAAGTTTAGCGCGGATCGCCACTTCATCTACATTACAGCGTGTGGTGATGAACATAAACAATAGCTCCAATCCTACTACAATCTAACAGAGGACGACTTGGAGGATATCACCAAGGAATGGTCAACAGACCTACTTGTTGCAGCAGACCCCGCAGATATGTCTGACGAGGAAAGCCCTGAAGCTATGTCGGATACACTTGGGCCAAGCAGGACTAAGAAGGATGATGAAGTTGAAGATATCCCTAGCACATCCGCGAAGACTGTTTCGATCTCACCTGCACAGGGAGGTGATGGTGACAAGCTAGGCGGTACAGAAGTGGAGCAAAACAGAGGTGAAGTGACTCCACCAAGAGAGGAGGAGGATCCCTTCATGAAAAGAAAGATGACACCACCAAAAACCTCCTCCCGAAAGAAAACTAAGGCTACTTGGACCATGCTTAAAACTACCCTTACCCCAGATGACTTTGACTTATTAATTGTCACGCTGAACGACGTTTCACTCGAGCTCGCAGAAAAGCAAGAAGAAAATCAGGAGGAGCTCTTCAACTGAATCAAAGGAAAACTCAAATAAGTGCAGAAGGAACTCCATGCCAACCAAGAAGTGTCTATAACGCCCTTGATAAGAGAAACATCAGGAACAGGCGATGAGCCCACACAATTACACCAGATCGTTGATCAAGTCGAAGCTCGCCCTCGATGAGCTCAAGAAGACACAGCGAAAACCACCCAGGCTTTGATGCAAGCATAGACAACACTTCTAGAACAACAAAAGGAGGCAGAACACGAAATGCTTTCCCTAAAAGGAAAGTGGGATGAGGAAAAGGCACAGTTGCTAGCAGAGAAACTTGAAGTCCAGGAAAGGATTCACAAAGCACTGCACTATGTGACAATGATAGAGGGGAAGATGGAAGACCATCTTCCACAACAGGTGACCCAACTGGAAGAAGTAATCCAGCAACTCCAACAACGCATCATGGATTTGGAGCTTCGCATCGTGCCTGAGACCCCTCAGGAAATTAGAGATCTAAGAGAGGCCACTGCTCGAAGAATAGTTGGTCGGTTAAAAACCTTTTCCTTGGAATGCAAGCAACCGAGTGCTAGAAGCGCCCAGACTTATGAAACCCTCGCAGAGACTCCAGAATCGTAAACATTGGAGGCACAACTCCAAGAAGCCAAGAAGCATGCTGACACACTACAGGTGCAAATAAAGACTTTGACCCCGGTAGAAAGAATGAAGAGGTTCGCAGAACAACGCACAATCCAACAACAGGTACATGTGCTGCAAAGTAAAGTGATGGAAGTCTCCCAACGAATTTAGCCGATCCAAGAAAAGCCATGCCAACTTTTCACTGAACTTGAAATCCAGGAAATTGAACTCGAACAAGTTGTCATCACTGCAGAACAACGCCTAGAAGGACCGCTCAATGACACAATGATCCAAGAGCTTATTGAGAAAGAGGCTTTCGCACTGCAGCAGGTCGAAGCAGCTCAAGGCATTCGAGGTGGAATTGAACAGACCTGAGTGACTCGGGATGAGTCACGGGTGAGTGTTGGGGGCATGTTGGCTCTTGACCAAGTTTTGAAGGATACTTGGTCATACTTGACCATTTTGGGACTGCGACAGCTTGCCAAAGACGAAGCGCAACGCGAAGCAAGAAAGACCTATTTTTGGGTACCTTTTAGGGTTTTGGGGTTGATGTAAAGGGAAAGGGATGTCGGCCCATGAGTTTACCCACATTTAGGCCCATTTTGTAATCTATAAATAGATACTTAGGCAATGTAAGTAGGGGAGACAACTTAGTGCAAATGTATAGCTAAAGGCTTAGCGCTAGTAGTTGGATCTGTGTGATCGGATGTGTATCGCAAGTGCTCTGTGCATGATTGTAAGGAGATTGGAAGGCTAAGTGCAAGTTGTTGTGGTTTTGTGTTGAGTGCAAGGAAGAAGGATCTAGCGAGCTGCACAGATCTTATGTCCTGTGCGAAGTAAGGGTCATTGAAGCTTCGTGTTGTAACTGCTTGACCAAGATAATATAAAGAAGAAGACTTTGTGGACGTAGCCCCACGGTGGGGGTGAACCACGGTAACTCTGTGTAATGTGCTATGTGCTTTAATTTAAGTGTTGCTTCCTTTTGGCTAAGTGCTTGTTGTGATTAAGTAGATCTAGTTATACTCTATGCTTATGATATAAGAATGAATGTTAGATATGATATATAAGATGTTTAGTGCTTGATATGTTGAATCTAATCTATGTTTTGTGGCTAAGTACTTAATCATCTTTAGTCTAAGTATTCACTGTGATGCTCTGTGCCATTTGCGAAGTACCATAAGGGTTAAATGTAGATGAATGATCTATGCTAAGTGCCTTGTAGTAGATATAATCACAGATTGGTGTCCCAGCTAAGGTTTTAGACACTTGAGTCCTGAAACCACCCCTGCCTCTACCTCGGGTGAGACTTCATCTGCTTTGTAGGTGTTGCCAAAAGGGCCGGTAGTTAGGGCTTTGTTGGTGTGCTCTTGAGCATTGAACCCCGGGTCTGCTCCTATGCCAACATGGCTTACTATAGGGGTCCAACATAAGGGTGAAAACATTTCAACCATATTCTAAAGTTATATTCATTTCTTTGTTTTCATATATTATATTTTCTATTAGATCTTTGAGACTAACTCAACCATGATCACAATTCCTTTTAGACAATCTAGGTGTTGAATCCTTCAAGTAGATTCCTCATCGTCTGAGGCTTCTCCCTTTGTGACTTGTTGTTTGTGAATTATTATATGGTTTTGGAAACATCCCACTCATTAGGAGTTGCTCCATTTCTATGACATGTTGGGTTATCATTTGATTGTATTGACACTCTGTGATAAAAAATAAAAATTAAAGTCCTTTTTTTTTTTTTTTTTCTCGGA
The DNA here is from genome assembly GCA_009831015.1 of Picea engelmannii. Classification (NCBI taxonomy): domain Eukaryota; kingdom Viridiplantae; phylum Streptophyta; class Pinopsida; order Pinales; family Pinaceae; genus Picea; species Picea engelmannii. The sequence goes on along the minus strand of ML798383.1, from coordinate 163,298 downwards.
CATATATGCAGTTTCTTTTCTTTGTGTGTATTATAGCATTTTTAGCTTTCTTTCTTTCCTTCTAAAGAATGTTTTTTTTCTTTCTTTTCTCTAATGCTAATCATTGGAAATTTTTATACATAAACTTTTGTGTGTGTGTGTGTGTGTGTGTGTGTGTGTGTGTTTATAGATTTTCTACTTCTTAGCATTGGTTTTCAGCATGTATGTATCTTCTTTATAGCTGTAGCTTTATTTTCACATACAATTACATTTATTTTCCGTTGTAGGTTAACCCTTTCAAATTCTGACAACTGATTATATTTACATTTTAAACATAAATAAATCTCACATTTGTTACACGTTGAACTAAATAAATAACTTAAGGTCATTCCTAAAATAAATTTGCTCACAATCTAAGGAGTCCTAGTACCAATAAGGTGAAAAGGCTTTGTTAACTCAACTGACTATTTAATCTAATCTTGTAGTTAGTGAGTTTAGGTCTTAAAGCATAACCTAAGTTCTATTCCCAATTGCACCCTTGAAATCCCTACAAGGGTGTTTGTGTGTTGTTGGGGAATTGCTCATTTCACCATGAACACTTCATTATATCACTTTTAGCTTTGAGATGCTCTTTTCCATCTATTATGCCACTTATTTGGAATTTGTTCTTTGAAAACTTTGTGTGATTTAATTCTCTCCTTTGAGTGTCCATGCATATGCTTATCTCATCTCATGTTTTTTTTGTCAATTCTATAGATGCTTTTGGGAAGATGTTTTGGATCTCAGGGATGATTTTAGGGGCTAAATTTCGCTCATGGGCTAATTTTCCATGGTTTTTACCCAAAAAATATTCGCTATTCTAAAAAGGATTCGCCCAAATTCTATAGGATACAATTATTTTACCTTAAAAATCGCCAAAAGTTTATAAAAACTATATAAAATCTTTAGAAATTTGAATATTTTTACAAAAATATTGCCAAACATTTTATAGTTGGCATATGAAGGATTAGTAAGATTCGCCAAGGTTTCTACATTTTAAAATAAATGTCCATCCTTAAAATCATCCCTAGTTTTGGTAGCTACATTTTTAAAGTAGGACTCTCTGTTTGAACTCATGTTTGTTTCCCTAATTTTAAAGAGGTTTGTGTGAAGATGTTTGGAGCACGGAAAATTTTAGGGGATAAATTTCACCCATGGGCTTGTTTTCCATATTTTTTTCCAAAAAAAAGATTTTCTAATTTCCATTTTTTTTCTAAAATGATTCACCCAAATTCTATAGGATAAAAGCGTTTTACTGTAAAAACCAAAATTTTCTATAAACTATATAAAATCCTTGGAAATATGAATATATATACAAAAAATCACAATTTTTTTTATGGTTAGCATTTTAAGAATTTGCAAGATTCACAAGGTTTCTACACATTAAGATAAGTATGCATCTTAAAAATTTCTCTAGTTTGGAGGCTATAGTTAGAAGGACTCACAAGAGTTATTTTTGTACTATGTCATGGTCATGTTATTGTAATCATTAATCATAATTGTATGCTTACTTAATTTAAACACCCAAAATGGTAATTATAATATTTATTTGGCCATATTTTGACCATATATTTTCCAAGTGTATATTAAAGGGTAATGTTGGGATGTAATATTTACGATGATGTATCGACACCTTAGTTACTAACATGCAATCTCAAGATTGTTCTTTATGCCAAATTTCCTTATTTGTGTTCCTAAGTCAATCTTAAAAGGAATTATTAGCATTATGTTGGCTAATCTTGTTTTGGTGATGTAATCCACTAACATGCAATCTCAAGATTGTTCTTTATGCCAAATTTCCTTATTTGTGTTCCTAAGTCAATCTTAAAATGAATTATTAGCATTATGTTGGCTAATCTTGTTTTGGTGATGTAATCCTTTAAGGTGTCCAAGTGAATTATCTTTATACATATTTAGTGGGGGGTTAGCCTCCAATCACATAGAGGTCCCACACTTGCCTAGGTCATGTGATATGTCTAAATTATTCTAACTTCTATATATTAAGAGGTCATTACCTCATTACCTCATCTGTACTCACCAAACTACCAAGTGATGAAGCATGTTAATCTTATTGATTATCTCTTAAGAGTACTTTAAAGTACTCAATTATATCTTATGTTAATAATTATCTTTATGATATGTGATTATATGAGTAATTGAATTTAAATTACTCAATCATATTTTGTGTTAATAATTATCTTTATGATATGTGATTATATGAGTAATTGAATTTAAATTACTCAATCATATCTTGTGTTAATACTTATCTTTATGATTTGAGATTATATGCTTTGGATTTATTATATGATATCTTTGAATTTAAATTACTCAATCATATTTTGTGTTAATAATTATCTTTATGATATGTGATTGTGATTATATGAGTAATTGAATTTAAATTACTTAATCATATCTTGTGTTAATAATTATCTTTATGATTTGAATATGCTTTGGATTTATTAATAATCACTACATTCTAGCCATAATTTGGACATTTACAACTATTTCACAATCTTATGCTGGCTATTCAATTTTGTAGCTAATTTATAATGAAATAGGACATACAAATTTAGCCAAAACATCTTGTGTCTAGCATGAATGATTGCTCCTTTGGGATGTCCTTTGGTTTATTGATTTTTCTCTATTTTTTCTTCAATGCTTGATTCACACTTAATTTTTATTTTTTTTTCAATACTTGATTCACTTAATTTTCTTAAGCATTGCTGGATAGAATTAATGTGTGAAATGAATAATAATATGTTGTTAAAAAAACTATTTGAGAATTTTGGAGATTGTTAGAGCTTAGATATTCTAGCTCTTGAAACTCTTGAGTTGTTTTCAGATCCACATTTTGAGGAGTTTGTTAAATCGAATTGTCTTCTTATAAATAATGTTTTCCATTTTCATCAATAAGATCAGAGTGTGAGTGAGACAGTTCTGTCTCCTCTTGTGTACACCTCTTGTGTGCACAGTATTATGAGTTTTTTGCGTTTTTGTTTTGGTAGCAGAGCATAAGTTGAGCAAATTGCTGCACGATTTGTTGTTGGAGCAGAAGTTGCCGCCAGGATTTGCTACAGAGTGAAAGAACTGCAACTAGGAAGACAGCCCATGTACAAGAGAAGGGGACTCGATAGCCCGCACACAAGAGATCCGTACGCTGGTACATTGGTCCGTACACAATTCGTACGCTGGCATCTTGATGTTGTTGAAGTGTTTTTAACAAGAATTTGTGGAATGTGCCTGTCATAAAAAAAAGAGGAGCAGTCTTGAAGTAGAAACAATAGTCATTTTTTAATAATGGCTATAATGTTTGGTTGACTGTCTGAAGCCAAACCAAGAGCCCTGACAACCTGATTGCCTCAGTTCAATATTGGGAGAGAAGAGAGACCAAACAAAAGGTTCTCTTGAGAATGTTGGTAAATGACAATATCATTCCTCATATAAGGGAGTGCAAAATATCCAATGAAACATGGTTGCTACTTAAAGGTTTGTGTGAGAGGACAAATACAATTAACATAATGTTTTTTGAAAGGTAAGCTTTTTCAATAAAAATGGAAGAAAATGAAGACTTTAATAATTTTCTTTCTAGAGTTAAAGAGATGAAAGATAAATTTGGTGATATTGGTGAAAAGGTATCAAGCATTGATTTGGTCATCGTAACATTGAATGGTATGTTATATGAATATCAAATATTTATCACGAGTCTTGCAGCTAGGGAGAAAGCACCTTCATTTGATGATTTGACAGGTATTCTATTGCAAGAAGGGGAATGTCAAAAGAATCTAAGGAGTTCAGATTTGGCAGTATCCAAAGCAAAACAACCACACAAAGGAAAGCTAGGGGAAAATAGAAAAGGAGACAAGCCTTATTTACAGCGACATCAAGGCGAGGCATCACCAAAGGAAGCAAGCCTTATGTAAAGCCACATCAAGGTGAGGCATCACCAAAGACAGATACAAGTGTCAAGAGGAATGGCCCATGTTATTGTTGTGGTAATTTTGAACATTTTGCTAAGGATTGCAGGAAAAATAAGTTTCATGAGTCCAAATATAGAAGGAAAACAAGCAATTTTGATGATAAAGAAGAAACAATAAGTGTTGATCTAAAAAATCTCAAGTTATTTATTTTAGATGGAGCTTTATCAACGGAAATAGATGATTCTAATGCATGGTTTAGAGATTCGGATGCTTCTATCCATATGACATGTCATAAAGATTGGTTTGTGAATTATAATGAGAAAGCTAATGGTGTTAAATATATCTACGTGATGATAGATATCATGAAATAAAAGGTCATGGTGATGTATGTGTAACTTTGTGCAAGGAATTAAGAAAAACTTAATCTCAGTTTCAAAAATTATAGATCAAGGCTTAAAAGTTGAATTTGTGAAGTCAGGTTGTCTTGTGAAGGACATTCAGGATCACTACAAAATTCTAGCAGAAGGGATCAGAGTGGGAGGCCTCTACAAACTTGATTTTATTGTGAAGGATCATCAATCTTTGTCATCAACATCTTTGTCTACAGAAGAACTATGAACTATGACACTTATGGTATGGTCATCTAAATTTCAATGATCTAGATTTACTTCAAAAGAAAGAGATGGTGGAGGGTCTTCCTAATTTTAAGAATGAACATGTTGAATGTGATGGTTGTGCACTAGGAAAACAACATAGGAATGATTTTCTTATAAGTACAGATAAGAGGAAAAGATAAATTCTTGAATTATTGCATATTGATGTGTGTGGTCCCATGCAAACTAAGTCACTTGGGGGAGCTTCTTATTTTCTTATCTTCATTGATGATAAAAACAAGATTACAATGGCTTTATTTTATTATAAAGAAGAGTGGTGTGTTTGAATATTTTAAATAATTTAAGAACATGGTTGAAAAGTAGAGAGGTAAACACATAAAGATTCTTAGATCAAATCAAGGAGGAGGGTACACATAAGGAGATTTCATCAATTAGTGCAAAAACCATGGGATTAAGAAATAGTATACTATTCCACATACTCCTCGACATAATGGAGTAGTTGAGAGGAAAAATAGAACCTTGGTTGAATGTGTTCGAAACATGATTAAAGATAAGAAATTAAAATAAAAAATTGGGTTGAAGCTATAAGCAATACTGTGTATCTGAAAAATAGAAGTCCAACAAAAGTTTTAGAGTACAAAACTCCTTATGAAGCATTTTATGGTTATAAACCAGTTGTTCATCATTTATGAATTTTTGGGAGTAAAGCATATTCTCACATTCCAAAGGAAGATAGAAGAAAACTTGATGCAAAGGAAATCAAATGTATCTTTATTGGTTATTGTGTTGACCATAAATCCTACAAAATGTATGATCCCATTACTCATAAAGTGTTTTCAAGTACAGATGTTATATTTCATGAATATGTAGAAGAGGTTCAAAAAGAGGGTGATCGTGATGTATGGAAACTACTTGAAGACAACATTAAAAATGCCAAAGCATAAGAAGTTGAAGATCAAAGTAGCATTGAAGCTACAAACAACCAAAGTACATCAAGAAAGAGTGAAGCAACACCAAGAAAGAATGGAGCAACTCTGGAAAGTAGCACGACATTACGGAGATCAACAAGACAAATTCAAACACATGTCAAGCACAAAGATTATACTTTGATGACTCAAGTTATGGGTGTAGAAGAACCTCTAAATTTTGAGCAAGCAAAGGATCACAATGAGTGGATGATGCTATGAAAGAGGAATATGATTCCATAATGAAAAATGATACTTGGGAACTAACAAAATTGCTTGAAAATAAAGTTCCTATAGGTTCAAAATGGTTGTTTAAAACTAAGTTTAATGCTAATGGTAGTATAGACAAGTTTAAAGCTAGACTAGTTGCAAAAGGCTATTCATAGAAAGAAGGAATAGATTATGAAGACACCTTTTCACTTGTAGCTAAAATGAATACCATTAGATTAATAATTACATTATCTACTAAGTACAATTGGAAGTTGCATTAGTTGGATGTCAACATTTTTGAATGGTGAATTAAAAGAACAAGTGTATCTTATTCAACCAAAAGGTTTTGTAAAGCAACACAAATAACATCGTGTATGTAGGTTGAAGAAAGAACTATATGGTCTCAAACAGGCTCCCAAGTCATGGTACATGAAAATTGATACTTTCTTCTTTCAACAAAGTTTCATCAAAAGTAAGACTGATCCAAATCTTTACATCAATAAAGATGAAAATGGAAATGTTGCTTTTATTTCCTTATATCTTGATGATTTAATCATAACATGAAGTGCTACAAAGGTGGTTGATGAGATTACAAAGGAATTATCACAGGAATTTGAAATGAAATATCTTGGTTAGATGAATTACTAATTAGGCATTGAGGTATGGAGGGATGATAGCGAGACTTTCATCACTTAAAGTAAATATACAAAGGAACTAATCAGGAGGTTCAATATGAGTGAATGTAATCAAGTGTCTACTCCATTAGAACAAAATGTTAAGCTCTACGATGATGATGATACAATGGAAGTAAATAGTATTGTGCATCGATAGTTGGTGGAAAGTCTAAACTATTTGACTACAATATGACTATATGTTGCATATTCAATCAACATACTTAGTCAATTCATGGATAAACCACATGAAAATCATTGGAAATCAACCAAGGGAGTCATTTGATATTTAAAAGGGATTATAGATGTTGGTATTGAATATATTAATCATTTAAATGTTGAGTTGACAGGTTGTTCAAATTTTGATTGGGCAGGACATCCCCATGACAGAAATTCCACCACTGGATATGCATTCAATATAGGATTCAGGATTGTGTTTTGGAGTAGCAAGAAGCAACGAAGTGTTTCCTTGTCTTCCACTGAAGCCAAGTATAAATAATTGTGCAGTGTTATCTGTGAAGCAATTTGGCTAAGGTGTATTCTTGAAGACATGGGAGAAAGGCAAGGAGAAAAAACACATATCAAATGTGATAATCAAAGCTCAATCAAATTGGTAAACAATCTAGTTTATCACGCAAGATCAAAGTACATTGAAATACAACATCATTTTGTAAGAAAAAAGATTCAATCTAATGAAATTGAATTGATGTATTGTACTACAAATGAGAATATGGAAGATATATTCATTAAGCCTTTGGTAAAGGTTAAATATGTAATACTTAGAGACTAGTTAGGTATTGTTGAGAACTCATTTCTCCATTAAAGGGAAGTGATAGATTTAATGTGTGAAATGAATAATAACCTGTTGTTAGAGAAATTGTTCGAGAATTTTAGAGATTGTTAGAGCTTAGATATTCTTAACTCTTGAGTTGTTTTCAGATCCAATTTTTTAGGAGTTTGTTAAACCTAATTTCTTCCTATAAATGTATGAGATTTCTATAAATGTGCGTAGTGTTATGAATTTTCTACATTTTTGTTTTTTCTTTGTGAAATATCTTCCTGTTTGAACATTATTCAACTATACTTTAGTTCTTTAATAAGTCTAACAATATGCAATATTATCACCTCTTTAATGAATAACTATGGTGCACTCTATAAAGACATTTTTGGTTCATTTTGTTACTACTTAATGATAACCTCTTCCCGTGATAAACACTTAAGCATTTATCCAATATCATTATTATTTTCTTAACATTACTTTTATATCACTTTTAGACTTTTTAAATGTATTAACCTATTTGCAAATTAACAAGTAGCCCTGCTTTGAAGGGAACACTTCCCAAAACCTAAAGTAAAAATCTTGAGTTTCAAATTTATTAACCTTTCCTTCTCCTTCATCTTTAAAGGTCCACTTATATTTTAAACCAATGCTCTTATTTAAGATGACTATGTTTTAAATCAATGAATTAATGTTAGATAAATTGAGAAAAGATCTTTATAATCCCTCATATCTACCACAATTTTGGTCAAATATTATATTTTTCTTTTTACTTTAACATTTTAACAAAATATATTTGATACTCTTTTAATACAAATCTACATCACATGCTACTTGCAACACATTTTCTCTCAAATATTATATTTTTCTTTTTACTTTAACACTTTAACAATATATTTGATACTCTTTTAATGCAAATCTACATCACATGCTACTTGCAACACATTTTCTCTGGACTTTTAACTTCAAAGTTAAATAATTAATTTGACATATTTGAAAATTAAACTTAAAAATATCACATATCATCTAAAATATATAAATTTAATGTAATCGTTATAATAAACAATAAGTGTCACTGAAGTGGCAATGTCTTTACATCTATAGATATAGGGAAATAGAGAAAGTGTCAACACTATGTCCAATTTTAATTTCTGTTATAAAGTGTTGAGTTATACCAACTAATTATATATTTTTTGTATAAGACGTGAATGCCCATAAACACTAAGATGGTTTACATATTTTTTTGATCAAATAATATATTTTTTTCTAAACACTGATCATCAAGTATGTTTATATATATATATATATATATATATATATATATATATATATATATATGAACATATAAATGAACATATATATATATATATATATATATAATTTTAAGGTCACGACCAAGCCAGACACCAAATTGGTGTATCAAACCTTTTTGTTTGTGGGACAAGGGACCCTTCCACGCAACGATTTTACTACTAAAGTCTATGGAGGTATACATATCCTACCCACTACTAAAGTCTACAGAGGTATACATACCCTATCCCCTGTGGATTTAAACATGTGACATCCAAGGAGGAAACACATGTTCTTAACCATTAGGCCCACTCAAGTTGTATAATTATGAATTATATGCATTGATGTAGTTAGCTATGAATAAGCTGAGAACTATTAATTAGAACTCATTGTAACTCTTATTATGTGAGTGCATAGTTGTAAATTAAGTGCTTGATTAAATGAAGAAAATTTAATTTTTTTCTTTGAAATAGCATAAGAGTGTAAACATAGCATGAAATTGCTTCCTTTTAGGTTTAAAAGGAGGAATGAAAGCCAAAACAAGACTTGCATAACCATCTATAAACCTTGAATCTATATAACTTTTGGAATAAAATGAGCATGTACAAAATGAAGATTTTCATTGTTATTTGTTATATATATATATATATATATATATATATATATATATATATATATATATATATATATACT
>ML798383.1:81463-99385 GCA_009831015.1 Picea engelmannii | reverse complement strand
CCAATTACTAGGTTTAACCAATGCATTGATGGTTTGCATTAGGATTTAAACTAGTAGCATACTTTTTAGTTCATTTTGACTCCTTGATTCCTCCAATGTGTGTAGGATACTTATCCTAAGAGGATTGAGTTGTGAACATGGTGTAACCTATTTTGGGTGTGTTTCATTCCTCTCAAATAGCCAATCATTTTCTCTTACCTCGGTATGGTAGTATTCCTAGTGAGAAGAACTCATGTTTGATTGATTTCATTACATTTTGCAATACACTCTACCTCCATTTCCATAAACAATTCCATGCTAGAAAATTTGAATCATTTGGGGAAAATCAAGATGGTAATAGAATTTCCTATCACACTATTTCTATCTACTTAATTGGAAGGGTGAAAATTGGGATTTTCTTGATCATATAAATCCTATGTTTGATTATTGAAGCTTGGGAACTTCATTGTTAAACTACAACCAAGCCAATCTTGATCATATAGTGCCTATGTTCAATTATTGAAGGTTTGGTGATTTAATGCTAATCTACAACCAAGATAATCACCTCTAGTCACTTATATCCATTCAATTGGTTGTGTATTTAAATATTTATATGCATGTGTGAGTGTTTTTATTGACTCATTATATTGGCCTAACCAAGTCAACTTTATTATGTGTATATTTACAAAGGAAAGAGAGTTGAGAACATATCATTATCCACTTATTGTGTTGGTTTTCTTTGGGTTGGGAATATCTATATATCTTTGTGTGTGTGTGTGTGTGTGTGTGTGTGTTTTACCATATGATTGTTTGATTGCATCATACCCAGCCTTGGCACCACACTAGTGAATACCAAGTCTATATAATAGATCCCTTTTATGCCTATTGGTGGTTAGAGGCTAAGAAATTTGTAGAATTTTCCACACATAATTTGTACCAAGAGTAGATAATTGATTTTTCTTTCTGCAAAGTATCTATGTTGGTGAGATGGATAGGTCATATACCTACAATTTATAGATCATATGGTATTATAGTAGGTTTTCCAGAGACCTTAAATCAACTACCATGGAAAAATATTTGAAGAGGGAGAAGTTGGAAGAGTTAAGAGACTTAAACAAGGAGATCCAAAAGGAAAGTTTGTATTGGAGGAAAAAAAGGAAATGAGTTGGAAAAAGGGCTTACTAAACACTAAGACTCCTCAGCACCATGAGGGTAGACTTAGACAAGAGTATATTGTATCTCTTGCAATTGGAGGAGAAATTCACTCAATTGGATAATTGGTAAGAGGAGAGGTTCACTAAAATCATTGTTGAGATATAACACAATTTTATAGAAAAGGAAGAGGCATTGAAGAAGCTACATATATCTATCCAAGAGACCAAAAAACCACTCCCATTACCATTGTGAAATTCAACGCTATGACAGAGTCAAGCATGGTAAAATCACCTTCCAAGATCCTTCCTCAAGATCCTTTTAGTGATTTCAAAAAGCACACTAGAGGCATCAATTTCAAGTTTTTGAGGAAAATGGGCTACAAGGTCCAAGGGATAGGCAAGAAAGGATAACAGATTATGAATCTTGTTGTAGTTCAATAGAGACCCAAGCATGAAGGCCTAGGATTATGTGGACAAGAATCAAACACAAGTTGGGTCAAGTATACCAAAGAATAGTTGGGGAAATAGAGTTATATCAATGTAGATTTAGGATAGGGAGTTAGTAATTAGGGCATAAATTTCTCCTATGATATCAAAATGAGATGAGTCAAGTTGGGTTATAAACTAGATTCATAGGGGAATACACACTAGTAAAATGTTTTAAATATCTATCCAATTATTCTACTGAAAATGGATTGTCTGAACTTTGTTCTCAATGAGATTAGTGATGCCACAAGATTTTGATCCACAAGCTATTTATGTCAGTGTTTCATGGAAACCTACACAAGAGATCTAGCTAAAGAAAGTACAAACAAAGCTTATCAAGAAAGGAAGATAGATTCAATATGGAAGAATGAGAAAACATATTCACACTACTCCAATGAGCTGATGATTGATACATAGATCATGATCAATATGATACAATGAATGAGTGGAATACACTCATATATAGGGAAAAACATTCCATAATTAAGAAAAGTAATCAAGCAGTTAGATTTCCTTAGGAATGCATGCATGCATAATAGTGATGGTAAAAATAAAAAGTCTAAAATAGAACTAGTCAGTTAACTCCCACTAAACTAGTGTGTCGAAAATAGAAATTTCTCCAACACCCCCCCTAAGCATCACTATGGAGTAAAAAATGAGTCCCGGCTACTAGGCCATTTTAGGTACTCATGTACAATGCAACTAATGAACACTAAATAAAAGTGAGGAAAGAGGGAAAACCACGTGGGAACAAAACCCCCCTCAAAAGATAATGTATCAAAAGAAGAAAATGACAGCTGCTAGGCAACTTTGTTCTTCACTACAAGACGATCCCGTAAAGTTTGAAACTTTTGCTCACTGAAAGTCTTCGTGAAGATGTAGAAATATTTATGGATATGATGAAGTCCTTTGGAAACCTATCGGGCCTTGTACTTCTTGATCCCGTGGACCCATCTGCACCTGAAAATATTCCTTTCTGGTGGATGCAAAACCAGATTCCAAGTCTGGTTCTATAGGAGTGAGTCATACTCCTTCTGCATGGCTGCTTTCCATAATTGATTTCCCACAACCCTATTGTAGTTATATGGATCAGTAGATTGAACCATATAGCAATGCATGGACATCACAGGTTCTAAAGCTGAAAGTACATGAGAAGACTCCTCATGCTGAGATCAAGTCATCCTTGAATCCAATGGATTCCTTGCAAAGTTTCCTGCTGGATGAAGTGTGGTTTGTGCCTTCTTGGGCATCTGTTGAAGCTTCGTCACTGGCTTCTTATCTAGATGTACTACCTGCTTATTTCCATGTACAGAATCTGAGTGTATGGAATCATCTCTGATGTTTGAAACCGATGGAAGCATAAGAGTATATGCATGTTGCACTGGAGGTGCATGCAAAGTACTCTCCTTATGTGTAAGTAGAATAAAGGATTCATCATAAGAAAACTTAGTGAATTTATACAACCTTGACTTGTGATCCACCTCACCAATTACAATGATGGAATTGTCATGCATGTCAATTACTGAAACTGAATCTAATGTAAATTCAACCTTTTTACCCTTCTGAGTGATTTGATAAACTAAGAGCAGATTCATAGAAATCTTTGGAACATGTAAAAAATTCTCAAAACTTCCATTGTGGAGTTCCACTCTCCCTTCTCCTGCTACTACTACTGGAGTATCATCCCCCATGAGAATAGGGGGTCTTGAGCATGGAATCAAAGAAGATAAAACTTCCTCTTTCACTGCCATATGATGGGATGCACTGGAATCTATAATCCATGAATTAGATGAGGAATTAATTGCAACCAGAGCATAATGATTACCTTTCTTCATTGCATGGTCTTCTTCCTTCTTCTTCTTGGCTCCTTCAGGAATGAAGTCTCCGGGGTTATTCCTCTGAAGTACCTGTGTCATAAGATCGACCTGCTTCTTCATGCATGTGGATTCTTCATGATTCAATTTATTGCAACATGTGCACTGCTTTCCCTTCTTCTTCTTCCCTTTGGAATTTGAATAATCTTTGGAACCTGAAGAATCCTTGAAGGGTTTGGAATATCCCTCCTTTTTTTACTCTGGATGTAATAATTCCTTTCATTTCTGCTTCGATTTCTGATTGTATGACCCTTTTCCATCATGCATGGTGAGTGCATGTGATTTGGGATCTTTCATGAGGCCCATCTGTATGATTTTTGTCTGTTCTTGTGTAAGAGACTCAATGAACTGAGCCAACGTAGGCATTTTCCAATTTGTTCCAAAAAGACATCTTCCAAAATGGAAATTGGAGACATATACAATGTATTATGGTCCTAGCTTGGCCAAGATTGTTATAATAAGTTGTTTCTCTTGTGTAGACTTGTCAATACCACATTCACCCAAGCTCAAAATCAAAGATTTAAATTTAGTAAGGAAATCTTGTATATTATCAAAACTTTTAGGGTCTAAGGTATTCAACTCTACCTCAAGCATATGACCTTGCATCTCATCCTGCTTTCCAAAGAGTCTTTCCAAGGTGGTCCATATCTTATTTGGAGTCTTTCATGCGACAACATGAAACCAAAAATCAATGGCGATTAACTCAAGAAGTATTCATGTGGCCTCATCCTTACGGTTCACCCATATCATCTTCTCAATCGCTGATGTAGGTTTTGTTTCTATCACCATCGTCAAATTATATAGTCCTTTTCTTTTGAGTTGGAATGTCGCATTGGGCTTCCAATCAAAATAATTGTATGGTGTGAGGATTACCACCAAGTTTGATTGTATAATAGTTTTCATATCCATCTCTCCCACTCTTCCTAATAACCCCTAAGAAATCAAGTGAAAAATTAAGAAATCACGGTAGAAAGGGCACTTTAAGTGAAAATTCATATTTGTTTCAAGAGATGATCTTGCGGCTTACTTTATGAGAAAATGGTGAGGAATTTCGCCAAACGGTTGAAAACCCACTTCCAAAATGGGCCGATTTACTTTCCTCATGGGTCGTTTCCTCCAAAACGTAATATTTTGGGAGCACTGAATGTAGAAAGGTACGACCACAGATTCGTATCAGTTTCATGAGGCTATATTACGACTTACTTTCTAAGAAAACAATGAGAAATCTCTCCAAACAGTTGAAAACCCACTTCCAAAATGGGCCGATTTACTTTCTTTATGGTTCGTTTCCTCAAAAACATAATATTTTGGTAGGAATAACTACTGAAATGTATGACCACGGATTTAGCTCGTCGAAACTCCGATTTTCCTTATTCTTTGGCATGTTTGGCTTGCTCCAAGAAACATCACTCTGATACCATGTCAGTGTTTCATGGAAACCTGCACATGAGATCTAGCTAAAGTAAGTACAAACAAAGCTTATCAAGAAAGGAAGAGAGATTCAATATGGAAGAATGAGAAAATATATTCACACTACTCCAATGAGCTGATGATTGATACATAGATCATGATCAACATGATACAATGAATGAGTGGAATACACTCATATATAGGGAAAAACATTCCATAATTAATAAAAACAATCAAGCAATTAGCTTTCCTTAAGAATGCATGCATGCATAATAGTGATGGTAAAAATAGAAAGTCTAAAATAGAACTAGTCAGTTAACTCCCACTGAACTAGTGTGTCGAAAATATAAATTTCTCCAACAATTTTTTCTGAATAATGATCTCGGTTTGTGGTAATTTGTGTAAGTGTATAATATTTGATGTAATCTATCCATGTACCAAACATTACAAATACCCATCTCCTAAATTGTGTGATATGACCCTTGCAAGATCCTATGGCTAATGCACAATTACCTAAAGAAAGAATAAAATCAAATATCTCATTCAAAATGTGGTATAATGATAATGGTATCTTGATATAACCATCACAGGGACATGAAGTGTCCCATTATCTATGAGGTGGATAGAGTGAGAGCCTAACATAACCACYGTGGAATTCACAGAGTGTCTCACTTATTCCTAAAACAACTTCCACATTTTTGTTCATGGAATTGTGATTCTTGTTTGATAATGGTGTAAATAGTTGATCAAGGAATCAAAACRTTGATTTGATGTGCATTTTTCATTATGTCTAGGATCAAAKGGCTAGTTATAGGGMTAARGTAATTAGTGTTGAAGAATCAAGGGTTGGAGATRAGAAGTCTAAGATGAAAAAGGATCATGTCTTAGTGAAAGGAAATAAAATGATACAGGATAAAGAAGAAAAGAGAAAGTATGAGGGTAATAAGAGGAAGGGTAAGAAGTAGGGTTGGAGGATTGAGARACGAATAAAGGGCGAGGAAGAAGAAAATGAAAGTAAAGGAAACATGCAACATGAATTAAAAAGAACATGCAACCTATGGAAATAACCTAGATATMTACAACTTGTAAATGAAAATAGAGTAAAAAGAAAGTAAATCTAGATGATGAAATAAAGAAGATATCTATACATACATCAAAGATAACTATATACAAATTCAAAAATCTTGTTCTCTAGAGTGGCCCCCTTCTATAGAACAACGATTTAGGATTATAACAATGCTTAGCAAATGGAAATCAACACTCACACATTCAAGAGATAACCAACAAAGAATGCAGAGGTCTAGGTGCTCTTCCTTTTATTCCTGAAGCTCCAATTATTTTACATCATCTTCTAAACAATATCCATGGAGTCACTCTCCATACATTATATAGAAAAATGGCTTATGCCATGTTTAGAAACGAGTTAAAAACATGTAACAAAGTATAAAACTACCAGCAAATACTTCAAACATATTTCCCTTGTTCCACATCATATTGGATGAAAAGAAGAATCAAAACTAGTTGTCATTACCCACTTCATATCACAGGTAATGAATTTGAATTGTTCTTTAGCTCAAGTACGAATTTGATTCTAGATACACAATTCCATGAACATAAAATGATGTGAGATTCCTCGAGCAACAAATGATGGGCAAGATTCTTTGTAAGGAGGTCACAACCAATATCTGTAATCTTTGCTAAACTGGTACACAATTATTTTCATATCCAGAAGTGGTTTAAAACGTATTTAGAGTAGTGGTAATGCTATGGAAATCAGTTGAAATATTGTTTGTTGCATATTCCTTCATTAACTCGGTTTTCAAATCTTTATGTTCAACCATAAGTAATATGGAAACCTAGAAACTCATTTATATCATCTTTAAAAAGAAAACCATGTACTTATTATTATTTTATCACCTATTAAGGAATTCATAATTCACAAGTCAGTAGCAACAAATCAAACTCACCTACAACCATAATTATAGATGAAAAATAACCTAAATGCAATCCAAGACATCTAATGAGCCAATTATTATCTATTGACCAATATAAGCAAAAGAGAGAGACTTTTGGGTGGTTTAGAGTGGCAAAAGAGGGGTTACGATAGGTGAAAAATATACCATATAGGGGATCCTTCAGTATTTATTTCACTGACTTTAAAACATGTTAATGTAGGATGCATGAATATACCTATAGATCCTAGAGGAATATTTCTTCATGGTACAAGAAGAATCACTCCAACCACTCCAACTCATGGTGAAGTAAAATCCACTTCATCTACTAACCCATTGGTAGTTAGATTCAGAAGAGGAGGAAAACCAAACACAATATTTGGATTTCAAGTGAAAGGAAAAGATCTTGAAGTAAGTGAAATTGTGGAAGATGTATTATTTTCACATGATACTATACAAGAAAAATTAATTAGTGGAAAAATAGAAGGACCAGAATTATCATTTGAAACAAATCCAGTAGAAGAACCAAAACATTTTGTTCCATCTATAGGATCTGAAAATTTCTAGAAAAAGAGCATGGCAGAGGAATACGCAACATGAAATGTGGAATAAGAGGTAACCCTTGGGTTCCCTATTTTGGAACTTGTGACAAAAGTTCAAATGAAAAACATTCCACCATAAACATTACCAAATTTTCATGGAATGATAATTTTGGATCCTGCTACATTTATCTTTGAATTTGATGTACTTTGTCATAATTATGATTATTCTAGCGATTCCCAAAATCTCAAATTATTTCTTTCTACTCTTAAAGATGTAGCTTTGCACTAGTTTACAGGATTAGGAGGTAATGCCATTAAAACTTGGGATGATATGCATAAATATTTTCTTAAAAACTATCAAGAGTATTGTGAAGATAGAGATTTGTGTAAAGATATTTTTAAGATGACACAAACAGAAGAGGAAATCTTAGAAGACTATGTCGATTGATTTCAATATAATATTCAAAGGTCCAATCAAAATAAATTAGATATGGATATTATTCAGATTATTTTTCTACGAGGAATTAGGGATGAATGAATAGATTTACTTAACCTCATGGGCTATGGGGATGTGTCTCAATTAACTTATCAAGAAAATTGTGATTTGTGCAAGTGCTACTCTAAAGGTAAAGCTAAATGTGGTAAAGGACTTAGAGACATTATTTCTAAAGTTAATAAATCAACAATAGGAGGAGTAACAAGAGTTGAACTTGGAAATTTATTAGATAAATTCATAACTAATATTCTTAGATCTCTTACCTCACAATTAGATATATTACAAACTAAAAAGAAGCAAGAGGATGAGAATGCAACTTTAGCTATTTTTTGTTCCAAGCATAGAAATAAACATCCATTACAATATTTTCCTATTAATAATATTGAATTTTGTGTTATTTATGTAGAAAATCATACAACAAACAATATCCCTTCATTACCAAAATTCAAAGTAGTATATCAAGGAAATGATGAAGGAACAAAACAACTTTGTTTTGTGGCACCAAACTGAGCATGGAAGCCTCAGGAATCAATTATGACACAAGCCATTGCACCACAATATTCTTCATATTATTTTAATCAACAATATTCCCCTCAAAATTGGTTTCCACCATTTTTTGGAAAGCATGGACTCCTTAGCAAGTTCAAAACCAATCTTGGCAACAAGGATTGTGAGGGTTACTTATGGAAACATACATTCAGTTCCTTATTCTTCATAACAAGATCAATATCCCCCACAAATACAACAACAACAATATCCTCCACAAATCCAACAACAATAATATCCTTCACAGCCTCAACAACAACAAATTCTGCAACAACAATTGTGATTGCCAAGAAACCAACCCCTTCAAATACCAACTCAAATACCTTCTCAACCCGTTCCAAATCAAAAAAATAAGGTAGATCAGTTGGCTTACAATACTGAGTTACACACTATTCCAACATACATGATTACCCTTGTTTAATTACAAGATATCCATTTACGATCAAGGAATATAGTTAACAAAAATTCTCCAATAATTATTGAAGAGGAAAGTGAGGAGGATCAATCAAAGAATAATGATATCCTTACTACAATAATACATAATTCTTCTTCACAATTATATCAACCAAAATCATCCAAATCTCCTCCCTTTCCAAAGAGGTTAACATTGGACAAACTTGTAATTCAACGTAAATTTGATTTATTAGGAGAATTGAAGAATGTTTGTGCTAAAATTCTATTATTTCAATCTATAAAAGATGTTCCAATTTATACAAAATTAGTTAGGGAATTATGTTTAAGAAAACTAGGAAGAAAGAAAAAGGATCCACAAATTGTTCAATACATTGGCAAATTAGCATATTTGATGTCAAGAAGTATTTTTATGGAAAAATATGTTGATCATGGAAGTCCTATTGTCAATATTCATATCAACAATATTTCAATTGCAAATACTTTAATTGACTTGGGAGATGAAATTAATGTAATGACTAAAGGAACCATGGAAAATATGAATTTGCTTCATCTTTGTCCCACTCCTATAGTATTACAATTAGAAGATAGATATAGTATTAAACTTGAAGGAGTCTTACAAGATATCATTATTTCCTTGGATTTGTAGGAATACCCCACAAATTTTATGGTTTTACAACCAAAGTATAATTTGAGTAGTTACCCATTAATTCTAGGGAGACCATGGTTAGCTACTACTGATACATTCATTAGTTATAGATCTAGGGATATGACAATTTTATGTTGAGATTAAATCAAAAAGTTTACTTTGTACGCACCAACAAAACCTTCAACAGATTCAAAAATATCTTAATGGATTGATAATGAAAGTGGTGATGTTGAATTCTTACAACCAAAATTGTCACTTGACCAAGCTATGATTCTCAAAGAGGATATTGAAGATGATCTAATTAATAATTTTATTACCAATCCTTATCTCATTCAGTATCCTACGGGGAAATCTTTTGATCATATCTTGGATACACATTTTCAAGAAAATTGCACTATCAATACTTCATCACTATTTGATTATATGTCTTCTTTACATGCAATGTTAGAATCGTGTAGTACGCTTGTTGAGATTTATCAAGGAAAAACACTAAATATTAATCCTAATCTTGAGAAGTCTCAAAAGAATCAACTAATCAAATTACTACAAAAACATTGTAGGTCATTTGCATGGGATTACATCAATATGCAAGGAATTCATCCAAGTATTTTCACACATCATATTTACACTCAGGAGAATAGTTGACCTATTATACAACCCCAAAGACATATGAATCATATTTTAAAATAAGTTGTAAAAGAAGAATTGCATAAATTATTAAATTTGAACTCAATTTACCCTATTTCAGTTAGTCCATGTATTTCACCTTTAGTAATAGTTCCAAATAAAAATGGTTACTGGCATGTTTGTATTGATTATCATTAATTAAACAAAGCCACTCTAAAAGATCATTTCCCTCTTACATTCATAGATCAAGTCTTATCTACTTTAGCAAGTAAGAATTTATTTTCTTTTCATGAGGGGTTTAGTGGTTACAATCAAATACAAATCACTCTTGAAGATCAAGATAAGACTACATTTACATTCCCATGGGGAACATGCACTTACAAGGTATTACCTTTTGGGTTATGCAATTCTCCTGCTACATTCCAATGAGTTTTTTTTTGTATTTTCTCTAACTTAATCAATGATTGTGTTGAGATTTATATAGATGATTTCACTATTTATGGTAATTCATTTTAAATAGCTTTGGAAAATATTGAAAAGGTTTTAATCAAATGTCAAGAAACAAATATTTCATTGAGCAATGAAAATTTTCATGTGGTACTTACTGAAGGCATTGTTCTTGGCCATGTTATCTCTTGTGCATGAATCAAGGTTGATCCAACAAAAATTGAAGTTATTTCTAAACCACCTATTCCAAATACTCAAAAATATGTACAGATTTTTTTAGGACATGCGGGATATTGTAGACGCTTCATTGAAAATTTTACAAAAATAGCATCACCTTTGTTTAAATTGCTTAAAAAAGACAATGATTTTTTTTTACTAATCAATGCCCTAATTTTTTTGAAGCTATTAAAGAGAAACTTTTTGTAGCACAAGTCTTACAAGGACCAAACTATTCCCTTCCCTTTCATATATGAACTTATGCTTCATATATAGCCATTGGATAAGTTCTGGGAAAAAATGAAGATCACCAACCCTATGAAATTTATTTTTTTAGGAAGAATTTAACTCTTGCTTAATTGAATTACACTATAATTGTTATGATCCAACGACTTAAAAATAATAAAAATTCAATGAATACATCCCACTTCAAGGGGTAAACCTCATTTTACAATATATCCAATTCAAAATACAATATGAGATGGGATAAGATGATCCTAAGACTAAGTGTCCTTGTTATATATATAGGAAAAAGGGTAAAATTATAATGAAAGTGTGCAACGAAGGGTTCTAGCCAACATACAAATATAACACTAGAAATGCAATAATTCAATATCTAAGGATTAATAAAGGGTTTTACACCTAACATATGACTATTTATGGTGATGTGTATAGGGATTAACATGTCCTACCCTTCCAACAATTTGTGTCCTCAACACTTGAATTACCACACGTGTGTTTGCATGAAGAAATCATCTTTCCATGTAGTCTCTTCCACTGGTAGTTTCTTCCATTTAACGTGATACTCAGTAATTGCTCGATTTCACAACTTATTAATCCCTATTTCAATATTTGTCTCTAGTTCTAGTATGATTTTCCCTTCTCAATTAGTCTCTAATAAAATAGTTTGCACTGGGATATTGTCATTGATTATCTTATTTAAGAAATAAACATGGAAGAATGGATGTACACTTGTTGGTCACAGATGAATAATATGGGCATGATATTGAGTAGGTGGAAGACCCTTAGGAATCTCTCCAAATGGAGGTCTAATGGAGCAGAGGGTATATATGTTTGAACATCAAGTGAGCACAATTGTGCAACTATATCCCGATGTCTCTTTTTGAGTAATTTTGTCATGGTATTAGAGATTTTCACTTTAGAGGGTTTCCCTTGGATACCTCTAAGCTCAATTTTCTTGTCATTTAAGGAAAATATCATGAAAATATCTTGAACATTAAGGGCCATTTTTCCCAATGATTGTAATCATTGGACCCCTAATACAACATCAACACCCCCCATTTGGATGGAAATCATGGGGCTATCCAGAAATTACTCCCCCGTGTTGAGATTAACACTATGGAATTTCCCTAAACAATTTATGGCACCTCTATCTGCAATCATTACTTGAAACTCTAGTGCGGGATATACAAAACAATTAAATTATTTTGCTAATTTTTAATTGATGAAATTATGGGTACTACCAAAATCAATCAATATTGTTACCTTTTTGTTTTTGATGTATACTTTTATCTTGAAGGTTTTTGGAGTACCGATGTCGGCCAATGCATGACAAGATATTGTTGGAGTAGTCTCTTCTATATCTGGATATTGTTGTGGTTCCAATTCTTGATCTTATTCCTCTTCACATTATATGTAGAATAATGTCTTCTCACTGTAATGCCCCTTATTGTACTTGTTGTCACAATTGAAACATAGTCCTTTTGCTCTTATTTCATCCATTTGTTGAGGTTTCAACCTTTTCGATTGAGGTACGCTTGTCTTATAAACCCGAAACAATATATTCTTCATGTGTATGCTTCAATGGTATACTTATGTGTAGCCTTATTTTTGTCTTGAATATGATGATCTGATTGCATAGCTTCCATAATAGTTGTAGAATGTCATAAGAAAAGCTTGTGTTTAATGTCTTGTTTTAATTCACCCATGTAAGATTCCAACAAGTGTTCATAACTTATGCCATTCACTATAATATACCTTTTATTTGTATATTACGTTTACATTAATTAAATTTAAAGTCACACCCTTTTGTCTAAAAATAAATGAATTTACTCATTTACGTGTATTTATACAAGTTGTTATAAATTGAATAGACATCGAATAATAAAAATCAATATAATTTGTATCAGACCGTTCTTCCCTCGACCTCCTCATTTTCGCATCATCCCTCTGACCATTCACCATCATCCCTCACACACCACAACCAACCCTGTTTCCTCTACCTTCGTTCATGAATCCCAACCCCGTGAATGTTTCTTCACTTCCCACCTCACCCTAACACCATTCAAAACCTGTGAATTTCTCTTCACTTCGCATGTCACCCTGATTTCATTCAAACCCTCATTTATCTTGACTATGACCTTGATTCTCTTGACCATGACTTATTCCCTCTCCTTCACTATTCCACTTGCTCAATTCTCTCCCCCTCGTGATTCTCACGATTCCACCTCACCCTGCCACCATCTTGCCCACACTCAGGCATTTCCACGTATTTATGAGCATAAACCCTTGCGGTCTCCTTCAATATCATGATTTTCTCATGATTCCACCGATACCCTTGTCATTTCCTCCTTGCCTCATGATTCCCTCTCTTGAAATAGATAGTTGTAAATTGGTTTAATTTCCCTCTCCTCTGTCAGTAATAGATGTCTTGTGTCTTCTTACCAATGAGAAACAATGAAGAGATCAAAGAAAAATGTAAGAGGATTAGATGACAACACTCCCTCTGTGTTGGAACTAATCAAAGGCCTTAAATAATTTTGTGCAGGACTTATAAATCAAGTAAATACTTTGTTGGATGCCAAAATTGGCCAATTGAACGAAGGACTAGCATAGTACAGTAGAAACTACAGTGATATGAGAATCAAGATCAAAGCAATAATTAATGGGAATAGAAGCCATGGAAATTCAACTTCACATTGGATGCCTCCCCAATCACACTACTCGTCCAACATGGGGACATGTAATAATGGCATTCCCAAGCAAAATATTAGTGTTCCAAAATTTTATGGATTGAACAAAAGAGAAGCAACAATATGGGTAAATAAAAACGAACAATACTTCAGGTATTACCAATTTTTTTATGATGAAGAAAAAATTAATGTCGCATCTATACATATAATAGACTTTGCCTATGAATGGTTCCTATGGTGGAGAGAAAAATCCAAATCTCTAGCAAGAGACTGGATTGTATTAAAAAAGAAATTATTCCTACATTTTATCGACACAAAAGAAAATGGGGTTTTTTTCTTAAATCGCTCGATTACAACGGTCTGATATAGTGGATGAATTTTTTCAGGATCTACATGTGCTATCCACCCATGTTCCTAATATATCATAATATTGGATGCTTCAAATAAACTTATTAGGGTTGAAAGAAAATATCCAAAATGAGCTTGAATTACTTGACATTAAGGATATTGAGAAAGCTTGTTAGAAAGCCAAAATCATTGAAAAGAAACTTAAAGCATATCAAAATACATCAATGCGCTCAATCAAAGACTCTATCTCCAAATAAATTACCCCTCACAAAAGGACACCGCCACCAAATACGAGACAAGATAAGGATAGATGCTTTAAATGTAACACACCTAATTGGAAAACATGCCATAAGTGCAAGGAAAAAAAAATYATTGTGAAATAGACAAGAGTGACAATGATAAGGGTGAGGAAGCAGGGGACATATATTCATCATATGAAGAAAAAAATAATGGAGACTCACAAAATTCCCATGAATCAGAAAATCAAAACATAAGTATGACACTCTCTATCACCRCAATCACGGGTATTTCTCAACCCCAAACTCTTAAAGTTTATGGATATGTTAATAAAACTAAAGTAATAGTTATCATAGATAGAGGTAGTTCACATAACTTTATAGATACGAAGATAGCAAGGAAATTAAACATACTCATCTATCCTACCTTTGAATTTCAAGTCTCCATCTTAGGAAAGAGGACTACTTCATGTGATGGGAGATGCCACAAGGTAGAAGTACCCATGAATGACTAATCTTATGTATGCTATTTCAATCGGAGGGGTAGATATTGTTTTTGGCACCCAATGGTTAGCCACACTTGGTACTATTGGATTAAACTTACAAGAGCAATTTATAAGATTTTATGAAAATGGGGAAAAGTACAAACTACATGGAATTAATTGTCCTCCAAAAATAGTCTTGTCTAATAAGATGGAAAAAATGATTAAAAAGGGAGCATGTGCTTATTTCTTACTCTATTATGCAATAGATGGAACTACTAATGAGGACAAAAATGATGATCCCAAGAAATTAGACAAAATTCTTGGAAAATATAACACCATTTTTTTAGGAACCTCCTTATGGGCTTCCTCCTCCTCGTTCTAGAGACCACATCATGGAATTGATCCCTATTTCTTCCCCAATTAGAAAAAAAATATTATAGACACTCACACCAACATAAGATAGAAATCGAGCGCTTGGTTAAAAAAGTATTGAACTGCAGTGTTATTACATGAAAAAAGAGTACTTACTTAGCTTCGATCACACTTGTTAGGAAAAAGGATGGATCATATAGAATCTGTATTGAGAATTGAGAATTGAACAAAATTACAATAAATTATATATTTCCAATTCCAATTATGGATGAGTTATTGGACGAGCTCCATGGTGCTAAATATTTCTCCAAGCTAGCCTTGAAATCAGGTTATTACCAAATAATAATTCAAGAGGAAGACATTCCCAATACTGTTTTATGTACCCACAAAGGGTTGTACAAATTTTGGGTCATTCCTTTCTATTTATCCAATGCTCTTGCTACCTTCCAAGCAATAATGAATGATTTATTTCATCCATACCTACAAAATTGTGTACTTGTATTCTTCGATGATATCATTTTTTATAGCAAGAACTGGAACTTACACCTCACGCACATGGAGACAATATTAAAAATCCTTCAAGAGAATAAGTTCTATGCTAACAAATATAAATGTAGTTTTGCACAAAAAGAGATACTATTTTTGGGACATGTCGTATCAGATGATGGAATCAAGGTTGATTCCAAGAAAATTGTGGCAATTATCGAGTGGACTGAACCCAAATAAATCACATCATTACGAGGATTCATGTGTCTTACTAAGTAATACAAAATATTTATTCCAAACCACGTGCAAATTGTGGCCCCATTAGAAACACTATTGAAAAAAGATGCATTTAAATGGAATGACGAAGTTGAAGCGTGTTTTAAAAGGTTGAATCTATTAATGACATCCACCCCAGTTTTGACAACACTGTATTTCTCCAAAAAAAATATCCTTGAATATGATGCTTTAGGAATAGGATTAGGTACCATACATATGAAAGATAATCATCCCATCGCATTTGAAATTCGAAAATTCAAACCAAAAGAGAAAACAAAATCAACATATGACAAATAAATGTTGGAAATTGTGCAGGTCTTGGTTAAATGGAAACAATACTTGTTGGGAATGAAATTTCTTGTGAAAATTGATCATAGTAGCTTGAAGTATTTTCTAACTCATAATAACCTTTCATTAGAGCAACAAAAATGGGTGAGAAAAATCCAAGTCTTTGAATTCGATATTCTTTATAAAAAAGGAAGGGAGAATTTGGTTGTGGATGGGATATCAAGGAAACCTGATAGTGACTCTACACTATGCACAATGTCCATCGTCATTCTTGAATGGATCTCGGAAGTTCAAACTGAGTTTGTCAAAAATCTAGAGATAAGGAAGCTAATAGACGAAGTAGAAAGAAACCCAACTACAAATCCTAAATTCACTCGAGAGAATGACATATTGTGGTACAAACAAAGGATATTTTTACCCAACTTGTCCAAGTTCAAACTCCAAGTTTTGAAAGAAAATCAAGATTCTCCCACAACATGCCATGTGGGGTTTTTCAAAACTTACTATAATATACACCAGTATTTCTTTTGGAAAGGTATGTAGTTTGAAATTCAAAAATATGTGGCAGAATGTGACACCTATCAATGAAAAAAGTTTGAAACAATATCAACTCTGGGTCTCCTTCAACCCCTTCATGTTCCAACCCAAAAATGGTCTGAAATATCTATGGAATTTATTACTGGTCTTCCTACCTCTCAAATAAAAAATACCATATTTGTAATAGTAGGTCAATTAACAAAATATTCCCACTTTGTTGGGATTTCTTCAAAAGAAAAGGATATACAAGTTGTTAATATCTATGTTAAAAATATTTTAAGCTTCACAGATTTCCCAAGGTTACCGTAAGCAACAGGGATCCCAAGTTCATTAGCAACTTTTGGAAGGAACTATTTCACCAAGTTGGGATATCCTTAACAATGAATACTTCATACCATCCCCAAAAATATGGCTATACCAAAGTGATTAATAAATTCCTTGAAGGGTACCTAAGGAATTTGTGAATTATTGTCAGGCACAATGGATTAATTGGTTACATATCACATAATGGTGGTACAATAGTACATATCATACCTCAGCAAAAATGTCCCCATTTGAAGCAATGTATCGTTATCTTCCTCCCTCAATTAAGGAATATGTTCTCAATTCTAAGGTTCTTTCCATGAAAGACTATCTAACCACATCAGATGAAATTTTATGCACTCTTAAATCTCACCTTGAACAAGAAAGGAACCAAATAAAAAAACAAGATAATAAGAGAAGAATCAACCGAGAATTTATGACGGGCAATTGGGTGTTTGTTCGACTACAACCTTACAAACAAAGTTCTCTTAAAAATTACAAGAAACACAAATTGGCTCCTAAGTTTTATGGACCCTGTCAAATTTGAAAGAGAATTGGTCAAGTTTCTTACACCCTTGATATTCCAAATAAATGGAAATTGCATGATGATTTTCATGTTTCTTGTTTGAAGAAAAAAGGGGGTCCTATCATCTATATACAAACATAATTGCCTCTTTTAGATGAAAAAGGAAGGTTAATTTTACTTCCTGAAGGTATCTTGGAAGTACGAACCAAATTCCCGTGTTCTAGAATAATTAATGAGTATATGATCACATGGAAGAACTTTCTTGAAGATGAAGCTACTTGTGAAGATGAGGAGTTTAGATCCAAAAAATTGTCTTTACCCATGCTTCGAGGACGAATCTTTT
>ML798383.1:47097-63205 GCA_009831015.1 Picea engelmannii | reverse complement strand
TCATAAATATTATCTACAGAAAGAATCAAAGCATCTTGTAACACATCACCTGTTACATTTGTTTCCTGATTTCTCTCCTGTTGTCCATCTCTTTGTTTCTTTGGAGCTCTGTAGTCTTTATTCAAATGTCCTTTCTTCCCACAATTCCAGCACTCTATCTTTCCATTTCTGGATTTGGATCTTCCCTTCCTAGAATTCTCGCGGTTCCCTGAGCCCTTTCCTCTATCCTTTTGTCTTCCCCTATTCTCCATGTTCAACGCATTACCTGATGTCTCACCTATGCTTTTCCGTCACATTTCCTCACTAAGGATAACACCAACAAAATCATCAAATTTTAAAGTATTTGAACAAGAGACAGAGTTACTTACAACCATGATCAAGCCATTCCAACTTTCTGGCAATGAGCACAATATTAGAAGATCCCTAACCTCATCATCAAAGTCCACTTTTACAGAACTTAGTTGATTAGTAACCGTATTAAATTCATTTAAATGATCTACAACAAACCCACCTTGTGACATCTTCATATTAAATAATCTCTTCATTAGAAATACCTTATCGGACGCCAAGGGTTTTTCATACAGTTTAGCCAACACATCTATCGGATCCTTTGTTGTCTTTTATTTTGAAATATTGAAAGCCACCGACACTGCCAAACTCAGTTGTATCGTTCCTAGAGCCTTTCTGTCAAGAATCTCACATTATTTTTCCTTCTTGGACATCGGCTTCTTTGCTACTTCTCCCAATGGTAGGAATAGATCCTTCTGATATAAATAATCTTCCATCTGCATCTTCCATAACTAGTAGTTTTGGCCATTAAATTTCTCAACCCTAAACTTTCCATCTTTCAACATTGCTCCCACTCGAACCAGGAACCCTCTTTTCCTGCGAGTTACCTTTCACATTGATACCGGTAGTTAGAAAAACAGGACCGTGAAGCAATAAAATAAAACAAATGCGAAAACAAAACACAGAAGATACACAATACAATAGAGACACAGATTTGTGTGGTTCACCCAATGTGGGTTACGTCCACTAGAGAAATTGTTAGTTCCTTCCTTTATTATTATCTAGCAAATGAAGGGATACAACCTACAACAAAATTCGATGTAACCTCCTCTTCTTTCTCTCACGGTCTCCTCTATTAGAATACAATACTTGCCATAATGCATAGCCGCAATACATTTCCCTCATAACATAGGGTTTCCTTCTAGGAAAAAAAACCCTAACATTATTTCTATAGTTAGATGTGCGACCTTATAATGAACAATCCAGATTTACAATGAAATTACAATAAACATTTACAAGGCAATTTTTCCTTTGGGGGCTTTGCCCCCGAACCCCGCAGAGGGGGTACCCCCCCTCTGCACTCCCCCGCATGGAAGAGTGTACATACTTTTGGGGTGTAAAGTCTTTATGGGGTATAAACATGGCTGAAAGCAAGGACCTCTGAATAAGGAAGATAATCAGGCTCCACAACCAACAGTTAGGCCCAAGAAAAGTTCCTTGAGAATGGAAACTTGTGCTAAGTTGCCACCTCGATATTGTGGAACCTTTGAAATTTTGGATAGAGTGGGACCTGTATCATATAGACTAGTAGTTCCTCCCTCAGTGAAGGCACATAATGTTTTCCATGTTTCGTTACTGAAGAAATATGTACATGATTCTAATCATATAATTGATTGGTTTGTTATTCAGGTGGAACCAGAGGGAGAATTCCTACCAGATCCACAATGCATAATGGACAGGAAAGAAATTCCACTCAAGAACAGAACCATTGCATAGGTCAAGGTGTAGTGGAAACACTTTGGTCCAGATCAAGCTACATGGGAAATGGAGGATGCCATGAAACATGCATACCCATTTTTGTTTATTGTTGTACATACATAACACATCGACAGGTAGAACATCGAGGATAATTTTCCTTTAAGGGGGAGGGGATGTAATACCCTTGTTTCCCTCAGCTTGTAAATATAACTATAACCTACTAAAAGACTATGGGCATACTAAATATGTGTGGATGTTGGAATTGATGAAACTTTTTGTTATAAAAGTTAATGTATATATTTGTGTTACTAAATAAAATGGAAAATGTTGCATAACTGTATAAGGGGTTTTCCAAATTAGATCATGATGTATGAGAGAGATGGTGAGGGAAACTGGTAATTCTTGAGATGACCCCTACCAGACCAATACTCTGCTGGAATTAAATTGTTCAGACCCAGAACAGTCCTATGACCCAGAGAATTTAAGTACCATTCAAGCTGGTAGTTGGGAAGTCTTCATCAAGAGTCAATGAGGAAATGGGAAGAGTACCCATATGGAAACTCCCTGACCTGACCCACGAAATTAGGATTTGGACCTAAGAAATCTTACTAACGAAGGAAAGAAAAGGTAGGAAATTCATGGGCAGAGAAAGAGGATGGAAGGGGAATGGGTCTGGTGACCATTTCTAAAGAGGGAGAGAAAGTGCAGCTCAATGGTTCTGAAGAGAACTGAAAAATGAATTTTTTCTAGGTATGGGAATTGTTGGGCAGTGATTTCCAACCAAGATGATAAACGGGGTTGCAAAGAGGATGAGTGATTGAGGAAGAACTCATTGCATACCCCCTTGCTTGGTGGAGAAAAAACCAATCTACCAAGTTCTTGTGGGAAGAGGAGAGTGATCTTCGTCCCTAGTTGTTGTTGAACAGAAGGAAGAGTCTCTCTCAGAGCATCATGATCTAGCTAGGGGGTGGCCAGTGGTAAATTATTCCAGGAGTTTTTGTGCCTATGGTTGGGTGGAGAAGGGAACCCCTTTCAGCAGTTACAACACTTTATAGATTCTAGATAAGTATATTTTGTCAAAATCTTTACATTGTAAATCTCAGAGATAATTATAAACTATGTTTTTAGAGAAATACAAGTTCAGTTTTATGTTAAAAGTTCCTTGAGAATTTAGTGTGAATGTGTAAATGTTACAACTAAATTTCTATGTGGGTGAACAACATCACCAGGTGACTTCCTATGCTAAATTTTGGGAGTGAATGTGGATATTGACTGAGTTTCACAGTTTAATTCATTCATGTGCAATAATGAAGGAATAATAAATTTTACTAAGCATCAAATAGGAGAGAAAGTGATTTTCCATACTACTGCTCTATTTTAGTTTGCTCTCAAGCCTTATTACATAAAACTTAGAGCATATCATATATGGGTTTGCACTTTAGGGAAACAACCCAAATATTGAAAAATGTATAAGTCATTATAAATGGGTAGTAAGGAAAAATAATTAGGAACTAAACATGAAATTTCCTAATTGAATTAAAATACAAAAGCTCTCAAAACTCTGTTTAGGAATTAACAAACGTATTTTCCTTTTTCTTATTTTCCTGTAAGAGAAAATAATTTCATTTAAATTCTCCAGGTAATAAAACTATGTAGGGATATGTAAAACTATGTATATATGTCTATATACATATTATTATTATCATTATTACTATTATTATTATTATTATTAAAATGGAGATTAAAGTTTCGAGAGCGTAAAAGACCTTAGACCAAAATAGAATATAATTTAATATTATTCTAATGTCAAGCACACCAGTGAATAAACCATGAGCAAGCTTTAATCATATTGTGGTCTTCGTGTGTTTGGGGTGATGGAACTCACGAGACAAAGTTGACAAAGGCCCGAACCCTATCTTTCCCTGTACAAGGTTACATAGATAAGAAATATAATTAATTGTATTATTGTAATTTGTTATAATACACCTTTATTACAATATATATATATAACAATCCCAAAATAATTCATCATATTTAAATAACAATGCAGTACAAAGTGGGTCCCCTCCAGAACTCCGGTACTCCAGGTTATTTGAGAACGAAGAATTGTGTGGAAGAGCCGAAGGAGTGGACCCAAATATCTTTTCCTTCAATATTGAATATTAAATATAATATTAGAGATTTATTTTAAACCGGGGTGAGATTTTCAAGAGGCATAATAGAATATATTATATTATACTAAGATTTATTAAATTGGTTACACGTGAATGAAACCAGCTCTTTTAAATATTAAATAGTGTGGTAATGTGTACAAGTGGGACCACTTTGGGGCTTCAAGAATCCGAGGCTTCGAGGGATTTGAGTATAAAGGATGTGTTGGGGAGGCAGATGAGTTGACCCAGAGAACTCTCTCTCTCTCTCTCTCTCTCTCTCTCAATTCAAATATTAAATATAATATTAGGGGACGTTGTAAACCTGGGCACATTTTCCAGAATGGTGTAATATAATATATATTAAATGAGTTTATCATGCTATTTGTATGCGATAAAGTATCGACGCTTTTCCCTTTTTAATTTAATATCTAATGCATAATAACGTGTGAGTGTGGACCCTTCAGGATTTCGAGACTCCGAAGCTCCAGGAGTTCCGGACTTTGGGATTTTTGGGGTAATAGAATGAATAAGAAAAGAAGAGACAAAGGCCCAAACCTACCCTTTCTCATTCTAATGGTTGCACAAATGTCAATATAAACATTTAAGGTGATTAATTATACTATAAATTAATATAATTATTTATATTTGCATCACCTTACACTATGAGTTGGACCCTCTCCAGAACTCTGACACTCGATTTGGGTATGTTCATAAAAGCATGATGATGAATTTTACCGAAGTCCGAAGGCTTAGCTATTAATGGATATTGATAATGCTAAGTGCTCCTTTGATATATTTAATCATATTATAATAGAATTAAATAGAATTATATTATAATATAATTAATAAAAGAACAAGTTTGTAATAATAAATATCAAATAGAATATAGTTAATCATTTTCCCCAGTAAATAAATAAATATGCATGTGTGTGTGAAATTACGTGAAAATTCGGTATGGAGTTGTGTGTCGGGGAGGGATTGAATTATATACCTTAATTAAGTTTAATCCACTTAAGTATATTATAGAGAAAATTAACCTCATTATGTTATAATATAATTACTCATGATTATCATATGAGTAATTTATTGAATTAGTACTAAACTACTTCTAAGGGGGAGAAAGAGAAAGTAAATCCTCAGTAATTACTGGGCCATGAGTATTAGGCTAAGAAACAATTAATTACTAGATAATTAGTTTGTGGAGAATAATTATCCTTAATGAGGTTTAAGTAATTAATTACCAAAGAATGGCATTCTATGAAATATTAATTAAGTATTTTAATTGGACTATAGGAGAGGGACAAATGTCATCATCTAGTTGAGAAATCCTAAGCACCCTACGGTGACATGGAGAATTGATGTTGACTAAGAACATCAATGTGATGGCGCATGTTAATCTTCAATGGGTTGATGAGTTGAGTGGGGTCCAGTAGGATTGGTGAACATTAGGTGTCGAATGGATCCTAACCATAGTTTGGGAGATCTGGCATGCATTGAGACTTTCCATAGAGAGAAAGGGAATATTCTTCAATACCATATTCATCAGAGGTAAGTGAAGAGTGTGCTAGGAGAAGGCCCAAGTTACGATGGATGCAGACCTACGTGGATCCAAGTTCCACTATGGTAGGCTAGGCTAGTGCCACATCAAGACCAGGGTGTCGCCACATCAGTTGACGTGGACAATGTGAGGTCACGAGGATTCCACGTGGCAGTAAGAGAGTTTTTATCTATGTAAATCAGAGAACTTCAAAATGTCATAACCCTCGTCCCAAAGCTCAGTTCTGAGTGAACTTACTTTCGTTGGAAATATCTTGATGAGAAAAAGATGGTGGAGTTGTGATAGAGAAGATTTGAGATGATTGAGAAAAGTAAAAATTTATACCCCATCCCTTAAAAAGGTGCATAGGGGTCGTGTGTGTGACATAAGAAAAACCTCATCTTAGCAGAGGTCGTCAAACAATTGGGATTTTCAACAACACCACACCCACAACCATAGAACATCGGGTGGCTTCACCAGGGACAAGATCTCTATGACAACCAATAGTTTCGATTTTCATACAACATCCATCCCTTCAAGGATGAGGTATTATGTGATATTACCCTGTTGGATGTCTTTGATGTTCTTTTGGTCCAACCATATATGTGGAAACATCATGTTTTTTATGAGTCTCAACTTCGTAGTGTCATTGTTACTATAGGGGATCAACTCTATAGGATATCAGAGGTTTTTCCGACTATTTCTCCACCAAAAAAAATTCCTACAAGGTAATCTCTCATAATGAAAAATTTATCTTCTTCACAATCTATTCAAAAGGTGAACAGAAGGACACTACAACCACTACAGCCTTGACCCAAGACCTTTCTATCCAACAGAAGTGAATTGCACAAGAGAAAGAAGATATAGTTTATTCACCTACAATGGTTCCTACACATTCCCCAGTCAATCTAAGATACAATAGGTTGTTGAATATATTCAACCTCTCCAGAAATAGGTTTGTGACAGTCTTCAACAAGCTAAGCAACGCAACTTCTCCAGCAAAACAAGAAACTCACAAAGGTTCAGATTCAGTAAACACTTTCCCCTATCCCCTGGGAAATCAACGCAATGGAGACCATTGCTCCATAAGGAGAGAGGATTTATCCAAGTGGATATCGATGGCCACCCACCTATTCCAACTAGCTCAAAATAGTTTGTTGGAAACTTACTATTTTTAGTAGTTTTTTCGGTTCCTAAACTTTCAAGGCCATTTTGAGGTCCTAAACAACATTTTTTCATGATCGATCAATTCAATAATAATTGAAGGATCTAATTGATCCCACAAAATGAATCTTCTCGTTGAAACCTTTCTAAAGAGCTATCTTGTGACCCAAATGGAGATCGTATGCCAAAGTTACACCCACGGGAAGTTGATACACCAAATTACCCAAAACGGGGTCCACAAAACTGTTGGCTTTTCATCTTACAAGGTTAGGGTTTTGGATTTTTTTTATGTTAAAAATTCCTTTGGAGCCTTATTGTAATAACAATATTCTTGCGAATGTGAGTAGCCATCACATCTCTTCTGAGAGTTAAGTTTCCATCATTGTAGTGAGTCTTTCACTCTATATTTCTATAGTTTTGTACATTTCATTCATTAATAGAAATTGTGTATTACAGTGTCTTTGTGTTTATTTTTATATCTCTGTTATATATTTGTTATATTAGTGGATATCCAATATATTTCTGTACATTTATTTATTATATCTCCGCTCTCATTTCGTGCTAAAAATAATCCGAATCAGTGGTATCAGAGCAGGCTGCTCTTGATCATTTTTTAGTGCATGTCCCCAATGAGGTCCAAGTATACCAAGTTGGGTCTCTATCTTGTCTCTCTTGAGGAAAATCCATCTAATACACCCAATAAATCCTCCATGGTGGAAGAAAATAAAAGTGACAGAGCATAATATTCTATTAATATGTTGCTTGAGCAAGCTCTCACGCGACAGAGGAACAAAATGATAGAGATTTTTTTCCACATTCTTCAATGCCTGTCGATAACATCAAGAACATCTTCATTAATAAACCACTTTGGAGGTACCTCTCCTTTCAAGGTACAAGTTAATTTTGATATTCTCGTATTTGAAGGTCAGATAGATGTGGATGCCCTTGAAAAATGGTTCAATCTACTAGAAATTTGCCTCTTTGTTCACAATTTTTTTGATAGGGAAAAGATCACCTTCACACTCCTTAAGGCTCCCCCCCATGTCAAAAATTGGTGGGAAAATTAGTGGGAGAAAATTTCCACAAAGAATTATGGAATATATGGAGTCTATCCCACTTGGGATTTTTTTGTGGATGCGGTCAAGGAACAATATTACCCTGTTGGTAACTATGACGACGAGTAGATGAGATGGACCACATTGCTTCAAGAGAGGGGCTAAGAAATGACTGACTTCACCAATACCTTCCATACCTTGTGCACCCAAATGGGTATCAAATATTCTGAGCAACATTTGGTTCTAAATACCGTGGGGCTCTACACATGTACATCCAAACTGAAATGGAGTTTCTGGACATCTCATCGTTGGGAGATGCTTATCAATATGTTGTCAAAATCGAGAAAAACTTTAAGCACTAGAATAAATGGGAGTTCGTGCATGCAAATCTGCAACTGCCAAAGTACGATAAAGACGACCCTAAAAAACAACCTCTCGAAAACTAGTTCAACCCACAGGAAAAGAAGGGTAAGGGAAAGACGAAGACTGGCATTGGAAAGTGGTGCGACTTCCAAAACATCCCCTAGCACAACACCAATGAATGTCACTCAAAATAATCATTGGTGGTCGAGATCAAAGAAAAATATTCGAACCCAGATTCAGAATCTGATTCAGAAAATACTGGCAGAAGACAAATCATTGATGCAGACCCCACTGCTATTGTCACGAACGCAAAAATTCAACCAGAAGGACCATCATATCCTGAAGAGGGGGAGTGCCTCTTACATTCACATATGTGGGTGAATGGGACCCCATTGCATTTCATTTTTTATAGCGGAAGCCAGAAGAACCTCATCTCAGCAAAGGTCATCAAACAGTTGGGATTGTCAACAACACCACACCTGCATCCATACAACATCGGGTGGTCAGCAGCGTTGATTTTCATACGGCATCCAACCCTTCAAGGATGATGTATTATGTGATTTTTCCTCGTTGTATGTATCTGATGTTCTTTTGGTCCAACCATATATGTGGAAACGTCATGTTGTTTATGAGTCTCGACCCCATAATGTCATTGTTACTCTAGGTGGATATCTCTACAGGATACCAGAGGTGGTTTCAACTAATATTCCACCAAAACAGTGTCACAACGTAATCTCTCATATTGCAAAATTCAACCTCATCACAATCTATTCAAAAGGTGAACATAAGGACAATGCAACCACTGCAACCTTGGCCCAAGACCTTTCTATCCAAAAGAATCATATTGCAAAAGAGAAAGAGTATATTGTTTCTTGACCTACAATGGTTTCTACACAATGTCTATTCAATCCAAGATACAACAGTTTGGTTGAACATATTCAACCCCTCCAACAATAGGTTCATGACAATATTCAACAAGCTAAACAATGCAACTTCTCCAGCAAGGAAAGAAGCTCACAAAGGTTAAGATTCAACAAACACTTTCCCCTCTTCCTTGAGAACTCAATGCAATGGAAACCATTTCTTCCTAAGGAGGGAGGATTGATCCAAGTGGATATCGGTGGCCACCCACCTATTCTACTAGCTCAAAATAGTGTGTTGGCAACTTACTATTTTTAGTAGTTTTTCGGTTCCTAAACTTCTTGGGCCATTTTGAGGGCCTAAACGACACTTTTTCACGATCAGACACATCAATGATATCCAAAGTCTTTGATTGAACCCCTAAAATGAATATCCTCATTGATACCTTTCCAATAAGCTATCGTGCGCCCCAAACGAATATTGTATGCCAAAGTTACACCCCTGAGAAGTTGATACACCAAACTACCCAAAATGGGGTCCACAAAACTGTTGGCTTTTCATCCTCCAGGGTTATGGTTTTGTATTTTCTTTATGTTAAAAAGGTCTTTGGAGCCTCATTGTAATAATAATCTTTTTGTTAATTTGAGTAGCCATCACATCTCTTCTCAGAGATACGCTGCCACCATTGTAGCAAGTTTTTCACTCTGTATTTCTACAGTTTTGTACATTTCACTCATTAATAGAAATTGTGTATTATTGTATCTCTATGTTTATTGTTATATCTATGCTATATCTTTGTTATATTATTTTATATCCAATATATCTCAGTACATTTCTTTATTATATCTTCTCTCTCATTTCATGCCGAGGATAATCCGGATCATTGACACCAGAAAAGAAGAAAATGA
Source organism: Picea engelmannii (assembly GCA_009831015.1). Lineage (NCBI taxonomy): Eukaryota > Viridiplantae > Streptophyta > Pinopsida > Pinales > Pinaceae > Picea > Picea engelmannii. Next base: position 53,397 of record ML798383.1, on the reverse strand, counting down.
TTTCTTCTTCTTCTTGAAAGACACAAACTATTGAGGGTTCAACTCCATAAAAGAAGAAAAAGATTTATTCTCCTCATATTCTAGAGTCATAAGCTAAAAAAGGTTCGTCAATAACTAATAAGAAAAAGGTATATTTTTCCCTTCCTTCACAGGTACAGGATGATAAGGGTACAACATCACAAAAGAGGAAAATGATTCCTTTCCCTTCACAAGCCCCGATTATAAAAAGGAGGGTTGCAAGGAGCATGATGGTGAAAAAGTCTATGGAATAAAAGGAACCAAAAATTATAGGATATGCAGACATGTTAGATGATAAATAAAAATATATACCATTGGGGGAATTCGATGACGATATTCAAGAAGTAAATTTTGTAAACCTTGTGAGGAAACCGAGAATGAGATTTTCAAAGATCGAATATCCAAATTTGCAAGAAGTAGAGATGGCCTATGCAAACTTCAAAGAGGCAAAGGATTTTGAGGATACACAAGAAAATAAGGTAACAACTACTAAATCTTATCCCATGTTACAAAATTTGGGTTTGAAGAGAATATAAAGAAGTTAAAAGAACAAATTGCACAGTTAGAAGTACTGGATAGGCATATTAAAATGAGAATGAATTATTGAAGGCTCAAAGTAGAAAAATGAGAGAGGAAAATGGAAAATTAAGATTACAAAATAAATACTCAAGAAACAGGGCAAGAAATGGAAAAGTTAGAGTAGGATGGTAAAATTTCACAATAGGAGGCTTAAAATCAAATTGTACAAAATGCAGAAAAAACAACAAAGTAATGCAACACAATCTAATATGGATATTCTATTAAATGTTGTGGAAAAGGAAATTTCTTCTGATAATACAAGACCTAAACATCCAAATTTAGATGAGTTTGATAAAGATACATCATCCTAACAAGTAATAAATGATATTTTGGATGATATACTAACAAATACACTCACTATTACTTCTATAAAAGTTAATCCTCAATAATGGGAAGGAAAAGAAAAAATTTATGACATGGGTATAATCTACAAGGAACAGTATAAACGTGAAGTTCAAAAGAGGTGGGAAAATTGGGTGGCTTGGTGTTGGCACAGGGGCAGACCCAGGGTTCAACGCTACAACAATGCACCAACAAAACCCTAACTACTGGCCCTTTCGGCAACACCTGTGAAGCAAATGAAGTCTCACCCAAGGTAGAGGCAAGGGTGATTGCAGGACTTGGGTGTCTGCAACATTAGTTGGGATCCAAATCTGTGATTACACACTTAACAAAGCACTTAGCATCAATAGTTCAACTAGAATTAACCCTTATCTCACTCCGCAGATAACATAAAGCATTGCAGTATATACTTAGATCTAAGATGATTCATCACTTAGCAACATACAATAGACCGGATCTGGTATACCAAGCACTTACCAACTTTATACACATCAAATCTATCATCTATACACATCTAATAAGAAAAAATCATAAGTAAATCTATCTAAACATGTCATAGCACTTAGCAAGAGAGGGAAAACATATGTAAGTAACAACACAAAGCATGACACACTAATTTACGTGGTTCACCCCCACCCTAGGGCTACGTCCACCAACTCCTCTTCTCTATTATTGTTGGCCAATCAGTTACAAGAACAGAGCCTCAAAACCTACTCCACGCAGGATAGGAGATCTGCGCATCTCGCTAGATCCTCCTTCCCCGAGTATCTCTAAGCATAAAACCTTGTTACAATCTGTGCACTCAGCACTTACAATACTTGCACTCAGCTCTGCAAGTATATCACACAGATCAGCTCTTAGCACTAAGCCACTTCTCAAGTGTCCTCAAAAAGGTTCATTCTTACATAGCCTAGAATTTTATTTATACATTACAAAAAGGGACCTAAACATGGGTAAACCCATGGGCCGACATCCTCGTCCCATTACATTATCCCAAAAACCCAAAAAGGACCCAAAAAGGGGTTCTAGCTTCCACGATCTCCAATTTGCCTTGCGCTCCATCTTTGATAGGCTGTCGAAGTCCCAAAAATGGTCAAATATGACCAAGTGTTCCTCAAAACTTGGTCAAGGGCCAACAGGCCCCCAACACTCACCTGTGACTCGTCCCGAGTCACTCAAGTCTGGGTAACTTTGCCTCAAAGGTCTTGAGCTTGGCTTGAGCTACTTCGACTTGTCTCTGTGCTGCTACTTCTTGCTCAGAAAATTCCTAAATAACCGCTTCCCTGATAGGTCCTTCCAGTTGTTGGTCGACTATAACAACTACTTGTTCTAGTGTTGTTCCTTGGCCTTCAATTTCTTCAAACAGTAGATAGGTCGCCTCCTGGCTCGGCGGGAGTTTCTGGGTGACTTCCATCACTCTGTTCTGCATGGTAAGAAAAATTTGTTGGGTGGTGCATTGTTCCTGGGATCTCTTCATCCTCTTGATGGGTGACAGGAGCTTGAGCTGCGCCTGTACTGTATCTGCGTGTTTCTTTTCTTCCTGGAGTTGGGACTCCAATTTCTTCAACTCTGGGTCTTCGGATAGTTGTTCATATATATGCGCGCTTCTGCTACTTAACTGTTTTCATTCTACAACAAGTGTTTTAATCCTCTCGACTGTGCTCTGAGCATTCAATTCTCATTGGTCACACACTTCTTGCGGGGTACTTGGTATAGTTTGGATCTCTAATTCTACATCCCTTTGTTGAAGCTGTTGAATAACTTCAACAAGCTTCATCACTTGACATTTGAAGGGTTCTTCTCTCTTTTGTTCTAAGCCAGTGACGGAGCAGAATGCTCGGTTAACTGCTTCTTCCATCCTGATCTGCTTCGCGAGTAGTTTCTCTTTCTCCTTTTGGATCTTTTCTCTATCTTCTTCAATTTTTGCTTGGAGAGCATCCTTCTCTTGTTGCGTGGCTCGACGTTGTTCTATGATTTCCTCTTGTACTTTCTTTAAGGCCTGAGTAACCTAAGCTTTTCTTTCTATGCGTGTTGAAGGCGTACTTCGACTGTATCAGCAATCTTGTAGAGTTGAACTGATTCTTCTCCCACTTCTGTTGTTCCTTCTGGCAGAGGCGCAGTAGAGATTGTGCGGCTAGACTGGAGTGCCTGCTACACTTCTTGAAGCCCAATTTCAATCCTGTTATATATATGCTCCTGCTTCACTTCCTGTTTTTATGTTATCTCTTTTATGGCTTCATTCATAGTTACGAGGAGGAAACTGAAGTCATCCGGAGTGAGCGTGGTGTGCATATTAGTTACGGTTGCTTTCGATTTCTTTCGGGAGGGAAACTTTGGAGGTGACCCTTTTCTCTTCTTTATAACTTCGAATTCATCTTCCGGTATTTGTTCGACTTCCTCTAGGGCTTCGCCATTACCTCATTGATCTGGTGTGATGGAATTCATCCTTATAGATCTGTTATCTACATCCTAAACCTCTTTAGGCTTCTTCATCTTCTTTATCTTACTGGGCCCAAGTGTGTTCTGTGCAGCTTCTAGGTTGTTGATGTCTAAAATTTCCACTGGATCTGCTGCAACAAGGAGGTCCACTGACCATTCCTTGGTGATCTCTTCTAGGTCTTCTTTTGTCAACTTATAATAGGACTAAAGTTGTTCCTGGTGCTCATTGGCGCGTGGAGTTAGGTATATAAAGTGGCGGTCTACGCTGAACTTTATTAGAGGTCAGAACCTTTGTAAAGTGTTTGGGGTTATGCAAGGTTCACCCCCTATGGCTGCTTTTAATTGGTTATAATACGTGTGGAAAACGACATTCAATTGTCATTGCTTGTCCATGTTAGACGAGTACCATAATGTACTGAACTTCGCAGCTAGTGGCTCAAAGGGGTCGAGGTATGGTAGCTCCCATGCAACAAAAGCGATTAGTATTAGAAGCTAGCTAAAATGGAATTCATGCCCCTGATCCTGGGCTTCTCTACAGTCAATATCTAGATGGTTTACTAGGTACTTCGTCCAGTTCATCTGTAGTCCCTCTGTGCATTTTCCTGCGAGGTCAACTACGAAGCTTGATACTTGTGTAGTTAGATTCTTACGTACCAGCTTTCCTACGATTAGTTGACATGTGTGGTGCACTGCACCACTTTTGATAGAGGCTACCTTGTAGCCTCACATGCCCTTCTCGACATTGCCATAAGCTTCTTTAATCTTCTGTGACAGAGCGTGGTCCGTTGTCTTTCTAGGGTAGTAATCCTAGGGATCAGGGCCCTGCATGCTAAGCCCAGTGATCCTATTGATCAACGTCAGATCAACAGTTATGCAATGATTTAACCACATGTATCCTCCGTGGTAACTTGCTAGCAACAATTTTACACAAGAATTCACCTCTTGGTGTCTGCCGAAGTGTGGTATTTTCATAACGTTGAGTAAAGTAGACTGCGCGAGGTTCATCGTCCATCACTGAGGGACGATCTTCGAATTATTGCTCTTATTTCTTGTCAAGTACTTATACGGGGTGAGAATGATGTAAACCTTATGGTCCCCCAGGTTGAAGTTGAAAAACTTCAACGTTGTAACCTTGTCTTGATCTGCATGGTAGGTGCGTACTCCTTTCGGTAGATATGCAGTGACTAGGGTGTATTCAAAGTCTCTAGGGACACTGTCCCTGTTAATCGCATCGCTCAGGGGGGTATGTAAGTTGGTAGGATGGATGGCACTAACTTCGTGTTGGTTATGTCATCTTTATGCTTAGTTCTCCTTTCCGCGTTGACTCGAGATGTTCCTACTTGAGCAGTAGACGAGGAGGCTTGCACTCCTCTCGTCGATGATGCTTGGACTCCAGTGGACATTCCTCTTTCTGACATGACACTCTCAGTCATTAAATCGAGAAGGACCTCTATGACAGATTCCTCAACTGCGGTGAGCTCGTCGGACATATGCACTCGGAACAGATAATCAGGGCACGATGATCTCAAATACTGCACTAGGATGAACAATCTGCTTGCAATGATCACTGTATACAATCACTAGTTCTGCTGGCTTCAAATTTTCAATTGGCAAAAGTGTTCTTCGGGCACGGCACAACGAGCTAAATAGGAAATTTGTCAATGGTCTGCTTGCAATGGGTATGAAGCTTCCATTATCGTAGATCTGTCTATTATGGTGAGGTCCAATGGTCTGGCGGTGATCCTTTAATGCTTTTCTATCCATTCGGGGTGGAAGTTGAATGGGTATATCGGTCCAACGACTAGATTGCTTCACCACGACGAAGTTCCATATGTCATTGTTCTGATATCTCGGCGAAATTCAATTTCTGTGATTTTTCCTTCTGCAGTGTTCCACCTAGGATCTCTTGTAACTTTTCAATCTTTGCCTTTTTCTTACTTAATTTTCTAGCCTTCTTCTCGGTAGTCTTCAACTCGGTCGGTCTGTTCCCGTTCCAATTCCTATCTTCTCTCAACATAATCACTTCGCACTGCTGAGATTCTTTCTTTAGATCCGAGGGTAATACTCCTTCAACATATGGATTAGGTATTTTAGTCTTCTTTGGTTCCTCTAATGCTCTTATAGCTTAGACGTCAAGGTCCCTGGTGTCCAATAGCTTAGATATGTTCTCTTGTTCTTCCATCAAGTAGGCAATCCTTCTAGTCATAAATTCCATGAGTTCTTACTTCTTCTGTTCTAGGGCTTCTTTTTCTTCTTTTCTTTAGATCTGGTCTTTTTCAATCCATATCTTGCCTAACAAAGATGGAAATGGGGCACAGTCCTCAATAAATTTAATAATTTCAAATTCTTCCTCTGTCGAAGCTCCATGGGTACTCATAGCTATATGGGTAATCCTGCCACATAGGGTTACCATTTTTCCTTTAAACAACCCTATTTTTCCTAGTGAAGGAACCATAGCAGGCCTTCCTAGGGTTTCCCAAGTGCTTTATGTCATAACGTTCATTTGTGTTTCCTCATCCAGAGCATAGTCAATGTCGAAGTCTCCTATTCTTACTTCGATTTTCTCCTTTTCTTTGAAGATCTCTGACAAACTGGCATCTTTATGTTCATTCAGGGTTTCTTTCATTTTCAGTAACATAATCTCTGATTCTTTCTAGGATTCTTCTATAATATTAGTCTCTTGATCTCCTTCAGGGTTTGCTTGCTCCATATTTAGCTTTTCAAGTCTAGAAATCATTCTAGGGAAATCCAGTACTTCATGGTCCATAGCCTTACAACAGAGGCAACTAGGTTTTCTCCCAAGGCATTCCCTAGCAAGATGTCCTGGTCTTTTGCAACTGTAACAAAGAGTTAATCCTCTCTTTCTCTTCAATGATCCCCAACTTTTTCGGTACTGCGCTCTAGGACCATAATGGCTAGCCT
>ML798382.1:176616-189389 GCA_009831015.1 Picea engelmannii | reverse complement strand
GATAAAGAAAAGGTCACTAACAGTACCCCACCGAATCCATCTCCTGCCTCCGTTAGTCCTCCGTCTGGGTCACTTCAGATAGAGAAACCTACTTTTGACTCTATTTTACGCCCTCCCAAGAGTACTATTCGCAAGTCAATTTTTAATCCTAGTTCACGTGTCACCCAAAACTACAACATTGTTGAAGATTTGGCTCAAGCACCGTGTGTTATGTCCTCTCTTGAAGTTCTACAACATTTCCCAAGTCAACGTAGAACGCTCTTGGCTTCCATCGACGCCATTGATCTTGAGTCGTCAAATAATATCATGTTTAACGTCGACAACTTCAAGTCATGAATTTCTCACCAGCTTGCTTTTCAAATTGATGTAGTTGTTCATAACCAACACATTCACTGCACCATATTAGATGAGGGAGCTTCAACTTGTGTCATGTCATTATCTTGTTGGAAAGGATTAAAATCACCTGCGCTTAACCAATCCCCTACCATGTTACGATCATTCGACAGGCGAGGTTTTTGTCCTCACGGACTCTTGCAGTCCTTAGTCATTCAGTTGGGGGGTAAGACCGTCTCTGTCGATGTAGAGGTAGTCGATGCTCCCCTTGATTACAACTTATTATTAGGAAGAAGTTGGTTCTATTCCATGACTGTCGTCACTTCATCTGTGTTTCGATGTGTACAATTCCCTCATCAAGGTAAGGTTGTCATTATTGACCAGTTAGATTACTACACACCCAATGCTCGTACTCCCGCCACCAAAAATATTCCTTTCTTGGTAGATAGTAAGATTACTTATGAAAGTGTTGGTGTATGTATTTTAAAATATTCTTCCCTTATGGGTACTTTCACTACACCACTTCCTCCCACCACACAACATATTTCCACAATCAATATGATCTCGACTATGGCCTATCAGTCTTTAGAATCATCTGATCCTTGGGTTGTGCCTAGTACTTTAGAATTCGATGCACTAGGTGACACTATGACACTTAGTCCAGTTGAGGCTTCATACAATGTTATCCAATCTGCATCTCCCTCCTTGGATGACCAACATCTATTGACATCCAACACTTATTCGTTGCCATCTTGATTGAATTCATTGTCCTCTTCTTTTGACTACATCTCACAGATTTTTCCATAGGATGAATCCATTATGGAAATGCTTAGTATTGACGAGGTACCTTGGGATGGAAACCCTCATCGATCATCTTTTCTTCCTAGTCTAGATGAAATTCAGGAAGATATACACTCTATCTTCCCCCCCAATGTTGTTGATTCTCCCCAATCTCCTATACTTACCCAGGATACTACTTCCGAGGGGAATTTAGGCAACATCTCTTCTACCATCGCTATCGATATCTTGATCAAAGAAGGTATCATGGAAAATGTTCATCTCGGTGCTAATTGTTCACCCGAGGAAGTGCCAGCTTACACCACTTTATTTAAAGAACTTTGCGATGTCTTCGCTTGGAGCTACAAGGAAATGTCAGGGATCAATCCTTTGATCGTTTTGCATGAGATAAAAACTTACCCGGGCATTAAACATGTATGACAAAAACTTCGCCTGGTTCATCCTAAGAAAACCGCGGCCATAAAGGCAGAAGTTGAAAAACTGTTGAAATATGGCTTTATCTATCCTATCCCCTTGATGGAATGGGTCTCTAACATCGTTTCAATTGCTAAAAAACAAGGAACCATTCATGTCTGTGTCGATTATAGGGATCTCAACAAGGCTTGTCCAAAAGACAATTACCCTACACCCTTCATCGACCAAATCATTGATAATTGCACTGGCATCATTATTTTCTCTTTCATGGATGGATTCTCAGGGTATAACCAAATTGACATTCTTCCAACTGATCAACATAAGACAACCTTCATCTGCCCATGGGGGAATTTTGCTTATCAGAAACTACCTTTTGGTCTCAAAAATGTTGGTGTGACATTCCAGCAGGCCATGTCATATGCTTTCCACGATATCAAACATATTGTGGAACCCTACCTCGATGATTTACCTGCCCATTCATCTAATCGACCATACCATATTGGTCATTTATGGGCCATTTTTCTTCGATGTCGGTTCTATCGTATCCATTTGAACCCTCACAAATGCATCTTTGTTGTTGAATGAGTTTGACTCCTCAGTTTCGTTGTCTCCAAAGATGGGATTAGGTTGTATCCCTTAAAAATCAAAGCTATTCTTGCTTTACCTCCTCCCAACAATCTGACCCAACTACAAAGTTTGCAAGGGAAAGAAAACTTCCTTCGTTGTTTTATATGTAATTACGTTGAGCTTACTAAAGGATTTATGTGATTGTTACAGAAAGACACTCCTTTCATCTGGGATGACATTGCTCAATGATCCTTCAATGCTCTTAAACACGCATTGACCCATACACCCCTCTTGCATCCCCTGAATTATGCACGAGACTATATCCTTTACTTGGCATCATCTACTTCCACTATTGCTATGGTGTTAGACTGTTAGTTCAAGAGGACCCTAACGATGACGAACATGTGATCTACTATCTGAGCAAGAGTCTATCCGGTCTCGCACTCCAATATTCACATGTTGAAAAGTTGGCTTTGGCAGCTGTCATTGTCGTCCAGAGATTTTGCCATTACATTATGTTATGCACTACCACGGTCATTGCGGACTCGAACCCCATGTACCATATTCTGACATGTCAAGTCCTTGGGGGAAAATATTCCAAATGGGTCATTATTCTTCAAGAGTTCGATCTTGAGTTTGTCAAATCAAAAGCTAAAAATTCCTTTGTTTTTGCAGAACTTATATGTGATCTTCCCCATGCTGATGACGATACTGAGCCCAATGATTCTCTTCCAGATGAATCTTTGTTCCTCATTAGCACGTCTGATCCTTGGTATGGAGATATTATTCTCTATCTTCAAACCCAATGTTTTCAGCCCAATATTTCCCGTGAAGAACATTGTCGTATTCGCCACCATTCTAAATGATACATTATCATCGGTGACACTTTGTATCGTCGTGGTATTAACACTATCCTACAACATTGTTTAACCCACGATGAGGCTGAACATGTTTTAAATGAATGTCACCTTAGAACTTGTGGCGGTCACCTTTCCGGGATGGATACAACTCAAAAAATATTACGTGCCGATTATTTTTGGCCCTCCATCTTCAAAGATTGTATTGAGGATGTCAAAAGATGCTCAACCTGTCAAGCTTTTCATAAAAAGGCACACACCCACCCTGCTCCGTTGCATCCTATTGTCGCCATCAACCCCTTTGCCAAATGGGGCATTGATTTTATGCAATGTAAGCCTACCTCAGTTGAGGGCCACGGTTATATCATCGTTGATGTTGATTATTTCACAAAATGGGATGAGGCTATGCCTACATTTCTTAATGATGATCGTACTGCAACTCTCTTCATCTTTAACCACATCATCACTCACCTTGGTTTTCCACAAGCCATTGCCACTAATCATGGTTCACATTTTCAACACCAGATGATGAGTGAGTTACATGTCAAGTTGGGTTTTCTCCATGAAAAATCATCCCCCTACTATCCTCAAGAAAATGGACAAGTTGAAGATATCAACAAAGTCCTTAAGACCATGATCCAACACATGGTGGGGGCTAACAAAAATTCTTAGCACTTGCAACTTTTCTCTACCCTCTAGGCTTACTGCACCTCAATGAAAACTACAACTAGATTCACTCCATTCCAATTGGTATATGGTGTTGAAGCAGTATTACCAATCAAGTGCAAAATTCCTTCATTGAAACTCACTGTAGAACTCTTGCCTCACACCTCTGTTGAAGAGGAACAATTCCTATATATGACTAAGTTGGACGAAACACGTCGCGATGCTGCTCTCGTTAACAAGACGTATAAAAAACGAATGAAGAGTCAATATGAAAAATCCGTTCAACCTCGTACTTTCGTGGAAGGAGACCTAGTCCTCGTTTATGACCAGGATCACGATAAGATAGGAACAAGAAAGTTATAACCTCAGTGGCATGGACCTTATATCGTAAAATGTGTATTACATAGAGGTTCCTACGATCTAGTTGACTACGATGGAATATCTCTCGATGAACCCCAGAATGGGCTTTACCTTAAGAAGTACTGTGCATAGAACATCTAGCATGTGTGCTTTGTACACTATTGTACTATAGTTTTGATTTGGTGTTTCTTTTCTCTTGTGTGTACGAGTTATGTTTTAGCCACTTATACTTTGTCTTGTGATTACGTGTGCAAATGACATTTCCTTTCCTATCTTTGTTGGGTTTGCAGATGGCGCTAGTCGACACACTCAGAGCATTGCTTCTGCAGCTTGGGTCATTTACCACTCTGATGAGTTGGTGAGTTCAGGAGGCGTTTTCCTAGGATTGACAACCAATAATGTGGCAGAATATCACATTGTCATTGGACTTTTAACCGAGGCCTCCTCTCTAGGTATATCTCACAGGATCATTAACCTAGACTCTCAACTCGTAGTTTGTCAGCTTAATAGAGTCTACATCATTCACAACCCTATCCTATTGTGTCTCCACCTACAAGTTCATTGTCTTGAGAGAATGTTTGAATTTACACAATACAGGCACATACCACGAGAACTCAACATAACATCTGGATTCGCTAGCAAATTATATTTTGGATCAGTATCTTGCGCATAGATAAAACTTGATAAAGAAAATAAATCACATGTACATTAAAAACATCACACAAGACAATTTGTAACATCATTTGGCACCACAAAACTCGAATATATATATATAAAACGTGTGAAATAAAAAGTTTGTTTACATAAAAAAGTACATAATGGGGAAAACTCCAGGCCCTCATTCCCATGATATCATCATGAAAAGACTACAAAAAATATAGAGGATCCTAGTCCTCCTGCACCACATTGTGCTCCGAGAAGCACACCACTACATGGGCCACTCATTGAAGCAAGTGGTTCAAACTCTTAGGAACCCCTACTATATGCCTCTGTAGATGTAGAGGTACATCTCACCTCCTGAAAGGTGGGACACCCATAGTGAGACCATGGAGGTTCCTCTCAATCTCCCTAAGACCTCCCACTACCACCTCATGCTCCACAACTATCTGCACATCTTCGCGACGCCCTAGTGCCGGTATCTCTGTCAGACGTGATGCACCTCTATCTGCATGATGAAACAATACATCTGTTAAAATCCTTCTTTGTACACATAAAAATAATATAAATTTCAAAATAAAAAAACACATGACAAGGTTTGGTTTCATACCTGACGCATCCCAGTCAATACCTGTTGGAAGCACTAAGTCCATGCTACCCCAGAAATCCACTCCAACATATGGAAAGTCCTCGTTAACGATCAACTGCCTTCTCCACCAAGCGAACAAATCAGCTGTGAACTTGAACTCTGAGTCGGTCCCCAATCTTGGGGACAAACTTGTCCATATTTCCATACGTGTCTCAGTCGTCAGTTGTGCCATCAACGCAATATGTGGCTGCATCTGAGGTATTCGCTCCAGAAAGAAAAAAACCAAGAAGGAACCATAGCCAAACTATTTATGTTTCCCAATCCCGCAGTTCATGATTTGATCCTTCGCGTTCCGAAGAAATATGACACTCCATTTGAACAATCTTGGCTCCACACATTGTAGAGCTTAAGACATTTGGGATTTTGAGGCCAAATGTGCAATCGTGCTACCTTCCAGGTTGGTTATGGAAAACAAAATAGATCATAGTGTCAAATCTCTGATGTCCTTGATCAGGATTCGTCCCCCGACTAATCGTGACCCTGGAATACAATGATCAGCTACATACACCTCGACAGGCTGAGGAGTTTCCTGTTGCCTAGAAAAAATGATAGGAGCACCTCTTCTTGAGAGACCAATCAAAAAGTACACATCATCGAGTTCAATTTTGAGCATTTGTGGTCCAATACAAAACGCTTGTTCGACGTCATCCCACAGTCCAATCAAATACTCAAGTAATAAAACTTCTTTCTTCATCTTTTGTAATTTGAAATACTTGAGGAGGCCACAATTCCTCAAAGTGATCCTTGTCTGAGAATTTTGCAATGTGGCTATATTGTCGAGCTCATGCTCACGTTCTTTCCATTCGATCATGGTTTTAATCCGTGTAAACTGCAAAAACATAGATTTAAAAGCCATTAATCATTCTCGCATAGAAAAAAAATGGGTATTTTTAGCATAAATAGCAACAATTTTTTTCATTCCTACGTTGGCGCTTCCCTAAGTATATCCATAGGGCACTAACGCTCAACTGGCACATGCACCAGGGCACCGAAAACACGATTGACGCTCCCCTCACCCTTCTGAGGGAGCGTCAATCTAGTTTGGCGCCTAGGGCTTCCCAAGGAGCCCAGGACAACCTAAAAACTACCTAAAGTGCAATTCTAAACCATGAAAAATGACTAGAATGGGTAAGTTACCAACCTGGTCCAGACATATGTGAAAACGGTCAACCACAACTCTGGTGCTAACAGCTTGAAAATCACCCTCCGAGGTTGGAAATACCAATACTAGAAGAAATTGGTGAGAATGAAATGGTAAATAAGATTTATAACCATATTTCACTATTATAGGGCTCATTTTTGCTAATATAGTGTTTCTTTTGGGTTTTTTAAATATTTTTGGAAAGTTACTAATACCTTGGATGTAGATTTGTCTTTACTTGCAGGACTCGAAGCAGTATCTTTTCATTTAACCTTGTAACATTGATGAACACGGTCTTTGTTCTTTCTCACGCTTGCAAAAACATGAGAATGTAATCGAGTAGACTTTTATATCTTTTTCGGACTCATGAAGGTTACACGAAAAAGGAAACCCCTGGAGTCTCCTTTAAGCTCTTTTCAGACTCTCTAAACATGAAAAGATTGTTGAATGATCTTGCTTCCTTTCACACTCATTTAAAAGGTTTTTGAAAGGGCATCTCCCAAGTAGCAGTTTATTTATTTTTTGGACTTTGGAGACTAAAATTACGAAAAAGGACAACCCCAGAGTCATCTTTAAGTTCTTTTCAGACTCTCTAAACATGAAAAACCATCGATGTTTCCTTCTCTGGACTCGTTAAAAATTACACATTGAAGGGCCCATATGGGACTGAACCCTTACTTCTTTCAGTTCGTTAAACAAAGGAAGAGGAACTTACTGAAGGTGAGTTATATCGAGCATATGTTATCCTCCTCGAGCTCATAAAAACAAAAAGAGGTACTCGTCTATCTGGATGGGGGAAAATTTTGAAGGAAGCAAGTCGAGCCATTTTTAGAATTGTCACAAGTTACTCTTGCAGTCACCCTTGAACATGACACATTTTTTTTACATACATTTTAATTCGTTGAACCTCTGCATTGAACCAATCCCCTGAGTCTTTTTACTTCTTTGGGTCACCTGAAAAAAGTCACAGTATCCACTGCATCATGTTTTAGTCCATGTTACATTTCTGCTACTTATGCCTCAGTGTTCAAGGGAAGTATCTACCTTGAGAGTCAACCATCAGTATTTTCCAGTCTCAATACCTGTGTCATTCCATACTCATCTGATTCATCATCTCACGTCTCTATGTCAGTTTCATGTCATTGATGAGGGATACATCAAGGCCCTCCTTCGACGAGTCTTTTCCTGTTGACTTCAACACATTATCTGAGAAATTTGACTTAGAAACCAGTTAGTACCGTGGGACCTACATGCCTCAATGGCAGGCCTCCTCACCTCTGACATTAGGTTTACATCATTGACCTCTGATCGGATGATTCCACGAATGTTTGACTTCAACTCATCTATTCACATTCGTTGGATTGTACTAGGGTACCTTGGGAGTCATTGACATCACTGGTGATTTCCCTCGTACTTGTTAACGGTTTACCTCAATGACCGATAATAAAGTGGTTTATACCATGTTCGACATCAAAACATCTATTCACATGGCTAGATTCGTACCACGTTGGGATTGGGACGAAGACCCTGGGTTGAGCGTTCACTCTGATAACTGCTTTACCTGGGCTACGAAAGGAGATCATTTGAGCATGTTGATATATATACTGTCACATAGATCCACTTTGTATTGGTTTGTGGCTATGTTTTATCATCTCGTAGATCCATTGGGTATTTATCGTGGCTATGATTAATTCATGTCATGGAAGTATAGATCCACATTGTATCTTTGGTGGCTATACCCTTAAGTCAATATGATTATGGATCCACAATGTATTTGATGGCGGCCATACCTTACGTCCTTTATCACTCAAGCATAGGTATACCTTCCTTGGGTTTGAAACATATGATAAGATTTGTTTGATGGTTGTTTGCATCTTCTACCGAGTTCTTCAACTCCATACCCTTGCTTCGAAAATCTACAAAGCACTTCAGTCATCAGTTTCCTTCTTCTGACCTCGCACTTTGGGGGCCAATCTATTACATGTCAAAATTCCTCACTTCGATAATGTCTCATTGTCATTATCGCAAGTGTCACAAGTGTCACATTTTTGCCGCAAGTGTCGCAAAAGTCATATTTTTTTCCTACGTGTGTCGCATTGCAGACGACATCATAAGAACACTTGGTACATCCTCTAAGACTTGTTAGAAGAGGAAAACATGTCATTTGGAAAAGTTTACAAACTTTTACCTTGAATAATAATCATCTTAAATGAATTTTTGGAGATCAACGCTCCTCTACCCACATGCAAGGAGCGCTAGTGATCCTTGTCCTCTTAGCAGGGAGCGCTATAGCACTCTATTGCCAGATTATCTGTTGAGAGAATCTTAGGGAAGAACCCCCCTTATATCTAAGGATAGATAAGAAGCATCTGATTTAGTTTGGCTCGAATCCAAGCTAAAGGTTGGATCTAAGGGAAATCCCACAACTGATGGAGTCATATCCTCAACTTATTACAAGAATAGCTAAGGTGGTTGAGCCTCTCAAAGCCTATATAAGGAGGCATTCTCATGGTGAAAGGGGGGACAATATTAGTGAAAAGTATTGTCATTCTGATCGTGGGTCTTTTGAGCAAGGGGTTGGACAAGGAGGACTTGGTGAGATTGTTGCATCTACATCTATAGATTGTAAGTACCTTGTTATGTTCTCATTAATATATATGCTTGACCTGTTTCCTTGAAGTTTGTGTATGTTTGCATGGTCTTGTCTCTTCTTGATAAATCTAGTTTAAACTAATCTTGGTAGAATAGGAAGCATGTATTGTCTTTGTTGTCTATTGAATTGTAGAACTCATTAAAAGGCTTGAAGATGAACTCATTAAAAGGCTTGAAGATGAACTCATTAAAAGGCTTGAAGATGAACTCATTAAAAGGCTTGAAGATCAAGTTCAACCTAGATCGAGAAAGGACGAACTTCAGAAAAAGGTACTCATGATTTCTTCCTCTTTTCCTTTGACTAGTTTAGCTACATTTAAATGAATGCCAGTGTTTAATGTTAGCATTTTTTTGTCTTAGTCATAGGGGTCTAAGATCCAAGAGGAAATTCACCTGTCCATAGGGGAATTTTCCTACAACACACTACCACACCAAGTAGCACACATCTACTTAATCAATAACACATAGTCGCAACCAGTGGAACACATCCACCACAGTAGCATACATCTACTTTCCAGAGACATATAATCACCATAGAAATCATATCATCATATATCAACTTGCACATAAAACAATATCATGATATAAATTGAGTCATCTAGGCCATTCTTCCACTCACATATGTGAGATCTGTAAGAGAATATTCCCTCAGAAAGTAAAACATCAGCCATGGGCTATCTGGACTATTCTTCTCAAGCATAGAAGAATAATTGTCCTTGATTTTTTACCTTGGACCATTAACCTAACTGGACCATTCCTCTGGCACTATTCATAGTGCAACCTGGAGAGAATGAGTCTTCCCTAGGGAAGTCCTTGATTGTTGAAACTGGATAATTCACCTAATTGGGCCATTCCTCCAGCACTAAACATAGTGCAACATGGATAGAATGAGTCTTCCCTAGGGAATGATTGTCTGAACCATTTCCTAATGGAAATGATTGTCCTGCACCAACCTCCAAAATGAACCATTCTTCGAAACTTCTCACAACTGTGAACTTTGAAAGAATGACTGCTAGACGAGGTGGACCATTATACTTGACCACTATTCAGAGTGACTGCCAAGAAGAATAATTGTCCTATACCATTCCCCCACACTTCCCACAAGGGGAATCATTGTCTATGGTACATCAACAATCTATTGAACCATTTTCATCACGAAAATGACTATTCGTTCTAGACCATTTTTCGAACTGGAAAATGCGTGTCCGTCAGAAATCCCAAACCACTTTCCAAATTGGAAAGGAACTGCTCATCCTGGACCATTTTTCGAACCGAAAAATGACTGTCCATAAATCAATAACACATCAGTGCTCCCTCCCAACCTGGGAGTAATCTCTTCCTTTTTCAATAAGGAAGTCATCTCCATGATCCCCAACTTGCAAACTTTTCATCTTGGATAGAGGTTTTACTAGAATATATGTTATTTGCTCATCTGTGGAGATATATTGGATAACCACTTCTCTTTTATGGACTTCATCACAGAGAATGTAATGCTTGATCTCAATGTACTTTGGTCTATTATGGAACATTGGTTTTCTCTAAAGGCTTCATGTAGCTCTGATCATTACAATATATATCATGGTCGAATTCAACACTTATGTTTCCTGCTAGCTCATGACATCGTGGCAAGGCTCAAACTGAAACATATCCAAGTAGCACTTCTTATGTCATCATGAGAGTTTTCCATGGATTACTAATCCATCATCCTAGACTTCTGAGTAACTATTTTGATATCTTTGTCATAGAAAGTTTTCACCATGTTTTTGTTGTATATGAGATACTCTGCATCAAGTTGTTTGAATCCATACAAGGTCTTCTTATATCTACATACATGGGTCTCTTTCTTGTATACCTCAAAAACGTGGGATTGCTTTACATAAGCTTCTTCCTCAAATGATCTTATTGGGAAGAACAATATTTTACAACCAACCGATGTAAACTTCAATCCATGGATACTGCAAGAGATATAATAACTCATATAGAGGTATATCTGGTTTACGGGAACAAGTTTTTATCATAGTCTTCTCCTCCTAGAAGAACCTCTAGTTATTAATCTCGCAATGCTTCCATTCATAATCATTTTTCACAATTTATTACATATATTGTTCTTCATCATATCTTCCATTACTTCTACTTGATTGCTTCTAGTGGGTTCAAACCAAGCTGGTAGTCTTGTGATTCTCAGTATAATAACTGATTGTTATGGCTTTTCTTTCTTTCTTGGAATCTTCATGTTATTCCTCATGTTTCACTTTATCTCTTGGTTCCATGGAGTCTTCTATAGATTCCATGCCCTGAAGATTCCAACTTCTTCCTTTCATCATAGGATCATGGATGTAGATGGAAAACCAAGGATACTTTAAGGCTTCTTTTTGAAGAAGACTTCTTCTAGAGTCAAATTGAACACGTATTATTTATCATGGCTTCTACTTTCAATTGGAACATGGACAGATACTTCATAATCCTCGATGGATCATATCATTTAGGATTAGCTCCCTCCCAATCCTTGCTTCATGCGTGAATGCATTCTCTTCTTTTGGAATTATATAATCAACTCCCTCCATCTAAGAGAGTCCACGCTTTCATTTGCATCCTTATTGCCTTATGCAAAGTCTCACAAGTCTTTTTCTAATTTCCTCTTGATTGCTGACTTCTTTTTGTTCTTACTTCTTCTAGGTTTCTTCAAGTTTGATTCTGATTTTGGCTTATATTGTCGTTGTTACTTATGTAATAGCTTCCACAGGAATTGTTACCAAGGATTGTCAATGCACTTCATATTTTCATGTGTATTGCTTGACTTGTAGTCATCGTGATACCAATCCTGATCTTCTTATTCTTCCATAGGTATTGTTTCACTTGAACATATTATCTTCTAAGAAATAGATATGCAATATATGTACAAAAACTATGTAAACATGGTATGTACAAGAACTATGAAGAATATTATTACCTTGTTTTAGAAGAAGAAGTTTGTTTTACCCTGCTTGGCTTTGTTTGAGGGTTCCCTTTCTTTGACAACTGATGCTTCGTGTGTTTCCTTCATTTTCTTTAACTCGGGACAATGATTCTTGTAGTGACCATATTTTCGATAGTTGAAGCATTGCATTTTGACATATCTTTCTCTTGATTTGGTTTCTTCCTTGAGTCAAACTTCTACCTTATTCTTGAATTTCTTGAACTTTGTTGTGTAGGATTGATCATCATCTTTCCTTTGGAATTTCTCTTTTGCACTAATCCTTGATTCTTCTTGTGCATAACAAGTCCAAAGTTCTTCAAATGTGGGATAATCTTTCCTTGTGTTCATGCTTGCGGCAAATGCATCCCGTGTCTTGGGAAGACTATTGAGTACTATATTTACCAATTCCTTCTCTGAAATGATTTCTTCAATAACTTGTAGTTGATCTCTTATCTGAGAGATTCTCACAAATTATGATGTTATGATGTCATCATCTTTCATTTTCATGTCACAGAGCTCATTCTTTAGACTCATTACTTGTCCTATGTTTCTGACTGAGAAGAGTTTAGTTAGGGCATCATACATCTTCTTAGATGAGTCAAGATGAGAGATGTAGGGTATCAAGTGGTATTTTACAGATTCCACTATGATACTCATGGAATTGATGTCATTGTCCTTGAACTTCTCCATAATTGCAATGTTCTAAGGTTCCTTCTCTTTTCC
>ML798382.1:152206-176566 GCA_009831015.1 Picea engelmannii | reverse complement strand
GATAAAGAAAAGGTCACTAACAGTACCCCACCGAATCCATCTCCTGCCTCCGTTAGTCCTCCGTCTGGGTCACTTCAGATAGAGAAACCTACTTTTGACTCTATTTTACGCCCTCCCAAGAGTACTATTCGCAAGTCAATTTTTAATCCTAGTTCACGTGTCACCCAAAACTACAACATTGTTGAAGATTTGGCTCAAGCACCGTGTGTTATGTCCTCTCTTGAAGTTCTACAACATTTCCCAAGTCAACGTAGAACGCTCTTGGCTTCCATCGACGCCATTGATCTTGAGTCGTCAAATAATATCATGTTTAACGTCGACAACTTCAAGTCATGAATTTCTCACCAGCTTGCTTTTCAAATTGATGTAGTTGTTCATAACCAACACATTCACTGCACCATATTAGATGAGGGAGCTTCAACTTGTGTCATGTCATTATCTTGTTGGAAAGGATTAAAATCACCTGCGCTTAACCAATCCCCTACCATGTTACGATCATTCGACAGGCGAGGTTTTTGTCCTCACGGACTCTTGCAGTCCTTAGTCATTCAGTTGGGGGGTAAGACCGTCTCTGTCGATGTAGAGGTAGTCGATGCTCCCCTTGATTACAACTTATTATTAGGAAGAAGTTGGTTCTATTCCATGACTGTCGTCACTTCATCTGTGTTTCGATGTGTACAATTCCCTCATCAAGGTAAGGTTGTCATTATTGACCAGTTAGATTACTACACACCCAATGCTCGTACTCCCGCCACCAAAAATATTCCTTTCTTGGTAGATAGTAAGATTACTTATGAAAGTGTTGGTGTATGTATTTTAAAATATTCTTCCCTTATGGGTACTTTCACTACACCACTTCCTCCCACCACACAACATATTTCCACAATCAATATGATCTCGACTATGGCCTATCAGTCTTTAGAATCATCTGATCCTTGGGTTGTGCCTAGTACTTTAGAATTCGATGCACTAGGTGACACTATGACACTTAGTCCAGTTGAGGCTTCATACAATGTTATCCAATCTGCATCTCCCTCCTTGGATGACCAACATCTATTGACATCCAACACTTATTCGTTGCCATCTTGATTGAATTCATTGTCCTCTTCTTTTGACTACATCTCACAGATTTTTCCATAGGATGAATCCATTATGGAAATGCTTAGTATTGACGAGGTACCTTGGGATGGAAACCCTCATCGATCATCTTTTCTTCCTAGTCTAGATGAAATTCAGGAAGATATACACTCTATCTTCCCCCCCAATGTTGTTGATTCTCCCCAATCTCCTATACTTACCCAGGATACTACTTCCGAGGGGAATTTAGGCAACATCTCTTCTACCATCGCTATCGATATCTTGATCAAAGAAGGTATCATGGAAAATGTTCATCTCGGTGCTAATTGTTCACCCGAGGAAGTGCCAGCTTACACCACTTTATTTAAAGAACTTTGCGATGTCTTCGCTTGGAGCTACAAGGAAATGTCAGGGATCAATCCTTTGATCGTTTTGCATGAGATAAAAACTTACCCGGGCATTAAACATGTATGACAAAAACTTCGCCTGGTTCATCCTAAGAAAACCGCGGCCATAAAGGCAGAAGTTGAAAAACTGTTGAAATATGGCTTTATCTATCCTATCCCCTTGATGGAATGGGTCTCTAACATCGTTTCAATTGCTAAAAAACAAGGAACCATTCATGTCTGTGTCGATTATAGGGATCTCAACAAGGCTTGTCCAAAAGACAATTACCCTACACCCTTCATCGACCAAATCATTGATAATTGCACTGGCATCATTATTTTCTCTTTCATGGATGGATTCTCAGGGTATAACCAAATTGACATTCTTCCAACTGATCAACATAAGACAACCTTCATCTGCCCATGGGGGAATTTTGCTTATCAGAAACTACCTTTTGGTCTCAAAAATGTTGGTGTGACATTCCAGCAGGCCATGTCATATGCTTTCCACGATATCAAACATATTGTGGAACCCTACCTCGATGATTTACCTGCCCATTCATCTAATCGACCATACCATATTGGTCATTTATGGGCCATTTTTCTTCGATGTCGGTTCTATCGTATCCATTTGAACCCTCACAAATGCATCTTTGTTGTTGAATGAGTTTGACTCCTCAGTTTCGTTGTCTCCAAAGATGGGATTAGGTTGTATCCCTTAAAAATCAAAGCTATTCTTGCTTTACCTCCTCCCAACAATCTGACCCAACTACAAAGTTTGCAAGGGAAAGAAAACTTCCTTCGTTGTTTTATATGTAATTACGTTGAGCTTACTAAAGGATTTATGTGATTGTTACAGAAAGACACTCCTTTCATCTGGGATGACATTGCTCAATGATCCTTCAATGCTCTTAAACACGCATTGACCCATACACCCCTCTTGCATCCCCTGAATTATGCACGAGACTATATCCTTTACTTGGCATCATCTACTTCCACTATTGCTATGGTGTTAGACTGTTAGTTCAAGAGGACCCTAACGATGACGAACATGTGATCTACTATCTGAGCAAGAGTCTATCCGGTCTCGCACTCCAATATTCACATGTTGAAAAGTTGGCTTTGGCAGCTGTCATTGTCGTCCAGAGATTTTGCCATTACATTATGTTATGCACTACCACGGTCATTGCGGACTCGAACCCCATGTACCATATTCTGACATGTCAAGTCCTTGGGGGAAAATATTCCAAATGGGTCATTATTCTTCAAGAGTTCGATCTTGAGTTTGTCAAATCAAAAGCTAAAAATTCCTTTGTTTTTGCAGAACTTATATGTGATCTTCCCCATGCTGATGACGATACTGAGCCCAATGATTCTCTTCCAGATGAATCTTTGTTCCTCATTAGCACGTCTGATCCTTGGTATGGAGATATTATTCTCTATCTTCAAACCCAATGTTTTCAGCCCAATATTTCCCGTGAAGAACATTGTCGTATTCGCCACCATTCTAAATGATACATTATCATCGGTGACACTTTGTATCGTCGTGGTATTAACACTATCCTACAACATTGTTTAACCCACGATGAGGCTGAACATGTTTTAAATGAATGTCACCTTAGAACTTGTGGCGGTCACCTTTCCGGGATGGATACAACTCAAAAAATATTACGTGCCGATTATTTTTGGCCCTCCATCTTCAAAGATTGTATTGAGGATGTCAAAAGATGCTCAACCTGTCAAGCTTTTCATAAAAAGGCACACACCCACCCTGCTCCGTTGCATCCTATTGTCGCCATCAACCCCTTTGCCAAATGGGGCATTGATTTTATGCAATGTAAGCCTACCTCAGTTGAGGGCCACGGTTATATCATCGTTGATGTTGATTATTTCACAAAATGGGATGAGGCTATGCCTACATTTCTTAATGATGATCGTACTGCAACTCTCTTCATCTTTAACCACATCATCACTCACCTTGGTTTTCCACAAGCCATTGCCACTAATCATGGTTCACATTTTCAACACCAGATGATGAGTGAGTTACATGTCAAGTTGGGTTTTCTCCATGAAAAATCATCCCCCTACTATCCTCAAGAAAATGGACAAGTTGAAGATATCAACAAAGTCCTTAAGACCATGATCCAACACATGGTGGGGGCTAACAAAAATTCTTAGCACTTGCAACTTTTCTCTACCCTCTAGGCTTACTGCACCTCAATGAAAACTACAACTAGATTCACTCCATTCCAATTGGTATATGGTGTTGAAGCAGTATTACCAATCAAGTGCAAAATTCCTTCATTGAAACTCACTGTAGAACTCTTGCCTCACACCTCTGTTGAAGAGGAACAATTCCTATATATGACTAAGTTGGACGAAACACGTCGCGATGCTGCTCTCGTTAACAAGACGTATAAAAAACGAATGAAGAGTCAATATGAAAAATCCGTTCAACCTCGTACTTTCGTGGAAGGAGACCTAGTCCTCGTTTATGACCAGGATCACGATAAGATAGGAACAAGAAAGTTATAACCTCAGTGGCATGGACCTTATATCGTAAAATGTGTATTACATAGAGGTTCCTACGATCTAGTTGACTACGATGGAATATCTCTCGATGAACCCCAGAATGGGCTTTACCTTAAGAAGTACTGTGCATAGAACATCTAGCATGTGTGCTTTGTACACTATTGTACTATAGTTTTGATTTGGTGTTTCTTTTCTCTTGTGTGTACGAGTTATGTTTTAGCCACTTATACTTTGTCTTGTGATTACGTGTGCAAATGACATTTCCTTTCCTATCTTTGTTGGGTTTGCAGATGGCGCTAGTCGACACACTCAGAGCATTGCTTCTGCAGCTTGGGTCATTTACCACTCTGATGAGTTGGTGAGTTCAGGAGGCGTTTTCCTAGGATTGACAACCAATAATGTGGCAGAATATCACATTGTCATTGGACTTTTAACCGAGGCCTCCTCTCTAGGTATATCTCACAGGATCATTAACCTAGACTCTCAACTCGTAGTTTGTCAGCTTAATAGAGTCTACATCATTCACAACCCTATCCTATTGTGTCTCCACCTACAAGTTCATTGTCTTGAGAGAATGTTTGAATTTACACAATACAGGCACATACCACGAGAACTCAACATAACATCTGGATTCGCTAGCAAATTATATTTTGGATCAGTATCTTGCGCATAGATAAAACTTGATAAAGAAAATAAATCACATGTACATTAAAAACATCACACAAGACAATTTGTAACATCATTTGGCACCACAAAACTCGAATATATATATATAAAACGTGTGAAATAAAAAGTTTGTTTACATAAAAAAGTACATAATGGGGAAAACTCCAGGCCCTCATTCCCATGATATCATCATGAAAAGACTACAAAAAATATAGAGGATCCTAGTCCTCCTGCACCACATTGTGCTCCGAGAAGCACACCACTACATGGGCCACTCATTGAAGCAAGTGGTTCAAACTCTTAGGAACCCCTACTATATGCCTCTGTAGATGTAGAGGTACATCTCACCTCCTGAAAGGTGGGACACCCATAGTGAGACCATGGAGGTTCCTCTCAATCTCCCTAAGACCTCCCACTACCACCTCATGCTCCACAACTATCTGCACATCTTCGCGACGCCCTAGTGCCGGTATCTCTGTCAGACGTGATGCACCTCTATCTGCATGATGAAACAATACATCTGTTAAAATCCTTCTTTGTACACATAAAAATAATATAAATTTCAAAATAAAAAAACACATGACAAGGTTTGGTTTCATACCTGACGCATCCCAGTCAATACCTGTTGGAAGCACTAAGTCCATGCTACCCCAGAAATCCACTCCAACATATGGAAAGTCCTCGTTAACGATCAACTGCCTTCTCCACCAAGCGAACAAATCAGCTGTGAACTTGAACTCTGAGTCGGTCCCCAATCTTGGGGACAAACTTGTCCATATTTCCATACGTGTCTCAGTCGTCAGTTGTGCCATCAACGCAATATGTGGCTGCATCTGAGGTATTCGCTCCAGAAAGAAAAAAACCAAGAAGGAACCATAGCCAAACTATTTATGTTTCCCAATCCCGCAGTTCATGATTTGATCCTTCGCGTTCCGAAGAAATATGACACTCCATTTGAACAATCTTGGCTCCACACATTGTAGAGCTTAAGACATTTGGGATTTTGAGGCCAAATGTGCAATCGTGCTACCTTCCAGGTTGGTTATGGAAAACAAAATAGATCATAGTGTCAAATCTCTGATGTCCTTGATCAGGATTCGTCCCCCGACTAATCGTGACCCTGGAATACAATGATCAGCTACATACACCTCGACAGGCTGAGGAGTTTCCTGTTGCCTAGAAAAAATGATAGGAGCACCTCTTCTTGAGAGACCAATCAAAAAGTACACATCATCGAGTTCAATTTTGAGCATTTGTGGTCCAATACAAAACGCTTGTTCGACGTCATCCCACAGTCCAATCAAATACTCAAGTAATAAAACTTCTTTCTTCATCTTTTGTAATTTGAAATACTTGAGGAGGCCACAATTCCTCAAAGTGATCCTTGTCTGAGAATTTTGCAATGTGGCTATATTGTCGAGCTCATGCTCACGTTCTTTCCATTCGATCATGGTTTTAATCCGTGTAAACTGCAAAAACATAGATTTAAAAGCCATTAATCATTCTCGCATAGAAAAAAAATGGGTATTTTTAGCATAAATAGCAACAATTTTTTTCATTCCTACGTTGGCGCTTCCCTAAGTATATCCATAGGGCACTAACGCTCAACTGGCACATGCACCAGGGCACCGAAAACACGATTGACGCTCCCCTCACCCTTCTGAGGGAGCGTCAATCTAGTTTGGCGCCTAGGGCTTCCCAAGGAGCCCAGGACAACCTAAAAACTACCTAAAGTGCAATTCTAAACCATGAAAAATGACTAGAATGGGTAAGTTACCAACCTGGTCCAGACATATGTGAAAACGGTCAACCACAACTCTGGTGCTAACAGCTTGAAAATCACCCTCCGAGGTTGGAAATACCAATACTAGAAGAAATTGGTGAGAATGAAATGGTAAATAAGATTTATAACCATATTTCACTATTATAGGGCTCATTTTTGCTAATATAGTGTTTCTTTTGGGTTTTTTAAATATTTTTGGAAAGTTACTAATACCTTGGATGTAGATTTGTCTTTACTTGCAGGACTCGAAGCAGTATCTTTTCATTTAACCTTGTAACATTGATGAACACGGTCTTTGTTCTTTCTCACGCTTGCAAAAACATGAGAATGTAATCGAGTAGACTTTTATATCTTTTTCGGACTCATGAAGGTTACACGAAAAAGGAAACCCCTGGAGTCTCCTTTAAGCTCTTTTCAGACTCTCTAAACATGAAAAGATTGTTGAATGATCTTGCTTCCTTTCACACTCATTTAAAAGGTTTTTGAAAGGGCATCTCCCAAGTAGCAGTTTATTTATTTTTTGGACTTTGGAGACTAAAATTACGAAAAAGGACAACCCCAGAGTCATCTTTAAGTTCTTTTCAGACTCTCTAAACATGAAAAACCATCGATGTTTCCTTCTCTGGACTCGTTAAAAATTACACATTGAAGGGCCCATATGGGACTGAACCCTTACTTCTTTCAGTTCGTTAAACAAAGGAAGAGGAACTTACTGAAGGTGAGTTATATCGAGCATATGTTATCCTCCTCGAGCTCATAAAAACAAAAAGAGGTACTCGTCTATCTGGATGGGGGAAAATTTTGAAGGAAGCAAGTCGAGCCATTTTTAGAATTGTCACAAGTTACTCTTGCAGTCACCCTTGAACATGACACATTTTTTTTACATACATTTTAATTCGTTGAACCTCTGCATTGAACCAATCCCCTGAGTCTTTTTACTTCTTTGGGTCACCTGAAAAAAGTCACAGTATCCACTGCATCATGTTTTAGTCCATGTTACATTTCTGCTACTTATGCCTCAGTGTTCAAGGGAAGTATCTACCTTGAGAGTCAACCATCAGTATTTTCCAGTCTCAATACCTGTGTCATTCCATACTCATCTGATTCATCATCTCACGTCTCTATGTCAGTTTCATGTCATTGATGAGGGATACATCAAGGCCCTCCTTCGACGAGTCTTTTCCTGTTGACTTCAACACATTATCTGAGAAATTTGACTTAGAAACCAGTTAGTACCGTGGGACCTACATGCCTCAATGGCAGGCCTCCTCACCTCTGACATTAGGTTTACATCATTGACCTCTGATCGGATGATTCCACGAATGTTTGACTTCAACTCATCTATTCACATTCGTTGGATTGTACTAGGGTACCTTGGGAGTCATTGACATCACTGGTGATTTCCCTCGTACTTGTTAACGGTTTACCTCAATGACCGATAATAAAGTGGTTTATACCATGTTCGACATCAAAACATCTATTCACATGGCTAGATTCGTACCACGTTGGGATTGGGACGAAGACCCTGGGTTGAGCGTTCACTCTGATAACTGCTTTACCTGGGCTACGAAAGGAGATCATTTGAGCATGTTGATATATATACTGTCACATAGATCCACTTTGTATTGGTTTGTGGCTATGTTTTATCATCTCGTAGATCCATTGGGTATTTATCGTGGCTATGATTAATTCATGTCATGGAAGTATAGATCCACATTGTATCTTTGGTGGCTATACCCTTAAGTCAATATGATTATGGATCCACAATGTATTTGATGGCGGCCATACCTTACGTCCTTTATCACTCAAGCATAGGTATACCTTCCTTGGGTTTGAAACATATGATAAGATTTGTTTGATGGTTGTTTGCATCTTCTACCGAGTTCTTCAACTCCATACCCTTGCTTCGAAAATCTACAAAGCACTTCAGTCATCAGTTTCCTTCTTCTGACCTCGCACTTTGGGGGCCAATCTATTACATGTCAAAATTCCTCACTTCGATAATGTCTCATTGTCATTATCGCAAGTGTCACAAGTGTCACATTTTTGCCGCAAGTGTCGCAAAAGTCATATTTTTTTCCTACGTGTGTCGCATTGCAGACGACATCATAAGAACACTTGGTACATCCTCTAAGACTTGTTAGAAGAGGAAAACATGTCATTTGGAAAAGTTTACAAACTTTTACCTTGAATAATAATCATCTTAAATGAATTTTTGGAGATCAACGCTCCTCTACCCACATGCAAGGAGCGCTAGTGATCCTTGTCCTCTTAGCAGGGAGCGCTATAGCACTCTATTGCCAGATTATCTGTTGAGAGAATCTTAGGGAAGAACCCCCCTTATATCTAAGGATAGATAAGAAGCATCTGATTTAGTTTGGCTCGAATCCAAGCTAAAGGTTGGATCTAAGGGAAATCCCACAACTGATGGAGTCATATCCTCAACTTATTACAAGAATAGCTAAGGTGGTTGAGCCTCTCAAAGCCTATATAAGGAGGCATTCTCATGGTGAAAGGGGGGACAATATTAGTGAAAAGTATTGTCATTCTGATCGTGGGTCTTTTGAGCAAGGGGTTGGACAAGGAGGACTTGGTGAGATTGTTGCATCTACATCTATAGATTGTAAGTACCTTGTTATGTTCTCATTAATATATATGCTTGACCTGTTTCCTTGAAGTTTGTGTATGTTTGCATGGTCTTGTCTCTTCTTGATAAATCTAGTTTAAACTAATCTTGGTAGAATAGGAAGCATGTATTGTCTTTGTTGTCTATTGAATTGTAGAACTCATTAAAAGGCTTGAAGATGAACTCATTAAAAGGCTTGAAGATGAACTCATTAAAAGGCTTGAAGATGAACTCATTAAAAGGCTTGAAGATCAAGTTCAACCTAGATCGAGAAAGGACGAACTTCAGAAAAAGGTACTCATGATTTCTTCCTCTTTTCCTTTGACTAGTTTAGCTACATTTAAATGAATGCCAGTGTTTAATGTTAGCATTTTTTTGTCTTAGTCATAGGGGTCTAAGATCCAAGAGGAAATTCACCTGTCCATAGGGGAATTTTCCTACAACACACTACCACACCAAGTAGCACACATCTACTTAATCAATAACACATAGTCGCAACCAGTGGAACACATCCACCACAGTAGCATACATCTACTTTCCAGAGACATATAATCACCATAGAAATCATATCATCATATATCAACTTGCACATAAAACAATATCATGATATAAATTGAGTCATCTAGGCCATTCTTCCACTCACATATGTGAGATCTGTAAGAGAATATTCCCTCAGAAAGTAAAACATCAGCCATGGGCTATCTGGACTATTCTTCTCAATCATAGAAGAATAATTGTCCTTGATTTCTGACCCTGTACCATTAACCTAACTGGGCCATTCCTCCAGCACTATTCATAGTGCAACCTAGAGAGAATGAGTCTTCCCTAGGGAATTCCTGTCCTTGATTGTTGAACCTAGATAATTCACCTAATTGGGCCATTCCTCTAGCACTAAACATAGTGCAACATGGATAGAATGAGTCTTCCCTAGGGAATGATTGTCCTGCACCAACCTCCAAAATGAACCATTCTTCGAAACTTCTCACAACTGTGAACTTCGAAAGAATGACTGCCTGACGAGGTGGACCATTATACTTGACCACTATTCAGAGTGACTGCCAAGAAGAATAATTGTCCTATACCATTCCCCCACACTGCCCACAAGGAGAATCATTGTCTATGGTACATCAACAATCTATCGAACCATTTTCATTATGAAAATGACTGTCCATTCTAGACCATTTTTCGAACTGGAAAATGCGTGTTCGTCAGAAATCCCAAACCACTTTCCAAATTGGAAAGGAACTGCTCATCCTGGACCATTTTTTGAACCGAACAATGACTGTCCATAAATCAATAACACATCAGTGCTCCCTCCCAACCTGGGAGTAATCTCTTCCTTTTTCAATACAGAAGTCGTCTCCATGAGCCCCAACTTGCAAAATTTTCATCTTGGATAGAGGTTTTACTAGAATATATGTTATTTGCTCATCTGTGGAGATATATTAGATAACCACTTCTCTTTTATGGACTTCATCACAGAGAATGTAATGCTTGATCTCAATGTACTTTGGTCTATTATGGAACACTGGTTTTCTCTAAAGGCTTCATGTAGCTTTGATGATTACAATATATATCATGGTCGAATTCAACACTTATGTTTCCTCCTAGCTCATGACATCGTGGCAAGGCTCAAACTGAAACATATCCAAGTAGCACTTCTTATGTCATCATGAGAGTTTGCCATGGATTACTAATCCATCATCCTAGACTTCTGAGTAACTATTTTGTTATCTTTGTCATAGAAAGTTTTCACCATGTTTTTGTTGTATATGAGATACTCTGCATCAAGTTGTTTGAATCCATACAAGGTCTTCTTATATCTACATACATGGGTCTCTTTCTGGTATACCTCAAAAACGTGGGATTTCTTTACATAAGCTTCTTCCTCAAATGCTCTTATTGGGAAGAACAATATTTTACAACCAACTAATGTAAACTTCAATCCATGGATACTATAAGAGATATAATAACTCATATAGAGGTATATCTGGTTTACGGGAACAAGTTTTTATCATAATCTTCTCCTCCTTCTAGAAGAACCTCTAGTTATTAATCTCGCAATGCTTCCATTCATAATCATTTTTCACAATTTATTACATATATTGTTCTTCATCATATCTTCCATTACTTTTGCTTGATTGCTTCTAGTGGGTTCAAACCAAGCTGGTAGTCTTGTGATTCTCAGTATAATAATTGGTTGTTATTGCTTTTCTTTCTTTCTTGGAATCTTCATGTTATTCCTCATGTTTCACTTTATCTCTTGGTTCCATGGAGTCTTTTATAGATTCCATGCCCTGAAGATTCCAACTTCTTCCTTTTCATCATAGGATCATGGATGTAGATGGAAAACCAAGGATACTTTAAGGCTTCTTTTTTAAGAAGACTTCTTCTAGAGTCAAATTGAACACGTATTATTTATCATGGCTTCTACTTTCAATTGGAACATGGAAAGATACTTCATAATCCTCAATGGATCATATCATTTAGGATTAGCTCCCTCCCAATCCTTGCTTCATGCATGAATGCATGCTCTTCTTTTGGAATTATATAATCAACTCCCTCCATCTAAGAGAGTCCATGCTTTCGTCTGCATCCTTATTGCCTTATGCAAAGTCTCACAAGTCTTTTTCTAATTTCCTCTTGATTGCTGACTTCTTTTTGTTCTTACTTCTTCTAGGTTTCTTCAAGTTTGATTATGATTTCGGCTTATATTGTCGTTGTTACTTATGTAATAGCTTCCACAGGAATTGTTACCAAGGATTGTCAATGCACTCAATATTTTCATGTGTATTGCTTGACTTTTAGTCATCATGATACCAATCCTTATCTTGTTATTCTTCCATAGGTATTGTTTCACTTGAACATCTTATCTTCTAAGAAATAGATATGCAATATATGTACAAAAACTATGTAAACATGGTATGTACAAGACCTATGAAGAATATTATTACCTTGTTTTAGAAGAAGAAGTTTGTTTTACCCTGCTTGGCCTTCTTTGAGGGTTCCCTTTCTTCGACAACTGATGCTTCGTGTGTTTCCTTCCTTTTCTTTAACTCGGGACAATGATTCTTGTAGTGACCATATTTTCGATAGTTGAAGCATTGCATTTTTGACATATCTTTCTCTTGATTTGGTTTCTTCCTTGAGTCAAACTTCTACGTTATTCTTGAATTTCTTGAACTTTGTTGTGTAGGCTTGATCATCATCTTTCCTTTGGAATTTATCTTTTGCACTAATCCTTGATTCTTCTTGCGCATAACAAGTCCAAATTTCTTCAAATGTGGGATACTCTTTCCTTGTGTTCATGCTTGCGGCAAATGCATCCCATGTCTTGGGAAGACCATTGAGTACTATATTTACCAATTCCTTCTCTGAAATGATTTCTTCAATAACTTGTAGTTGATCTCTTATCTGAGAGATTCTCACAAATTATGATGTTATGATGTCATCATCATTCATTTTCATGTCACGGAGCTCATTCTTCAGACTCATTACTTGTCTAATGTTTCTGACTGAGAAGAGGTTAGTTAGGGCATCGTACATCTTCTTAGATGAGTCAAGATGAGAGATGTAGGGTATCAAGTGGTATTTTACAGATTCCACTATGATACTCATGGAATTGATGTCATTGTCCTTGAACTTCTCCATAATTGCAATGTTCTAAGGTTCCTTCTCTTTTCCTTCTTCAAACTGTGGTTCCACGATCTTTCCTTTCACGATATCCAACACTTTATTCTTGGCAAGGATGAGATCAATCCTTATCTTCCATGCTCTGAAGTTAGAAGCCACTTCTAACTTTTTTTCTGACTTCATAGATTAAGTCATGACTTCTTTGACTTGGTCAACCTTTGACTTTGACTTGGTCAACCTTTGACTTTGACCAAACACTCAAACTTGATGTCTTAGCTTGCTGAGAGTACCAGGAGGTGCACTGGGTTAGGGCACACTAGGCTATCCAGAAATTAGGTCAATCTCTTCACTTAAGGTGCCTCAACAAGAGGGTTAGGGTTTCGATGTTGCTGCAAAAACTGACTGCAATTGCAACTGTAACTGAGCAAATCCTCCCAATCTATCTTCTAGTAGTTAGACTGTCTGAAGATAGTGTGGGACCATAACTTGTTAGAAATAATAGACGTGCTCGTTTAACCATAGACAATATAGCAATATCGTCACCCAACCATGGGCCGAAGCCACCCCTAAGCACCTTAACCTTGACAAAGAATTATTCTGGAAGAAAACCCTAGGCCTAATAGCCAATCAATGTAGCATACCTCTCTCCAGAGCTATCACACAAGGAATAAATTCCAAACCATAACCAATAGAAATTCCAAGCCTAAACCGAGAATACAAGTTGCAGAAGTTGCAGCTGCATCTACTCTCCAAACTTGCGCACTTACTTAGTTTCTACAGTGTGCACTCTTACATTTCTGCAGTTGCGAGATGTGTGTGTCAAATAAGATCTGGCACCCTATATTTATACTGTCTTCTTTAAGTTGTCTGGGCCGACTTCTACTTATGGAGGCTAATAACTCAATAATAAATATTCTCTTGAGTTGACTTGCCTCCTAGGGTTATTATCCATGCTTTAGGGTTTCTTCTTGCTTCCCAGAATATTCTATTCTTGTCAAGGTTACATGTGGAGGTTAATACCTCCCACAACTACCATAATATCAACAAGGGGAGGGAATGTAGTATACCTAGGGAGGTAATATGGGGTACCTAGGGAGGTACCCAATGGGAATGTGGTTATGTATTATTAGTGGAAATCATTTAATATATGAGAATGCGGTCATTCAATGTAAGGTGGACTAGGTCCACTATATTAATAAAGGACCACTATGGTAGTTAGATGTAATAAATGTGAGAAGGCTCTCTAGAAGGTTCCTAGGAGATAGATAGAGCTATATAAATAAGTGTAAGCAATGTAATGAAACATAGTGAAGAATATTGTGAATGTATCAAGCATTGGTTGAGGAGTGTTATCCTTCCTTAAGGATTAATATATGGTGTTACCCTACCTCAAGGGTTTTCTCTATTTCTTGTGTTCAGTATTTGGTGAATGGTTTGGATTATTCGTGTTGAGATTCTTGTTTATTTTGATATTTATCTTCAGATCTATTCATGAACTTAACATATTACCAAATAAGGAGAAATAAATAAGATAACTCTTCTTACAATGAAGTTTGACACATTAGATGTCTTTCAAAATGCATGGTTTCAAGCTTATGGAATAAAATGAAGCACTTTTTACCACTATAAAAATATGTTTATAAATGATGATTTGAAGGCAGTGAATGTCAATAGTGGATCACAAAAATCTAGATCAAATACTATTGTAATAATAGCCATTATTAATAATATTGTGGATCAAAATTCAAAGAAGGATCCACATCTAAAATGTTCAATATGTCAAGATGGAACAAGGGCACCTATAAAATTATTTCCTTCAAATGTGTCCCAGGGTTCACTTCGCAAAATGGCTAATGAGGACATCCAATAGATTGGTCTTCCTCCATTGTTTGAATCGAGTTTTAGCAAAGTAATGAGAAATCATTTTTCAAATGTTGCAATCATGAAGAACTTGTTTGCAAGGTGTAGTGATTATATTTCAATCATAAACAAGCTTAGGGCCACCACTAATCCAATCGAATTAGAACGGTTGTGAGCAATTCAAACAACCGATAATAACTACATTACAAGTTGTCTCCATATGTACTATGCCCATACATTATCTTCAAAGAAGAGTTCTAGTACTTACTTGAGCATTGTGTGTGACAAGATGGATAAGTCAAAGACTTATATACCAATGTTGGTTAAGAAGGCAAAGGATATTCATAATGTCGTGAATCTCCCCATTTCTTTGATTTGTATTCTTACACATGGACACAAGGCTAGGGACTTTGGCCACTTAAGCCTCTCCCTTTTGGAGATGGATTCAAACTTCAATGTGACTTCATTGGTTAAATGTCTAAAGGATCTTGAAGAACCAATCATGGATCAATATGGGGATTTGTTTTACAATAGGGGAACATCAAGCCACTCATTACATGAAGCTATATTACAATATGAGTCCTATGAAAAATGTTTTTTCTACGAGCAAGATGATATGCAAGCACTTGAGATAAGTGTTGATAATACAAACGTTTGCAAGTCAAATAGAAAATTGCCACCACTATTATTGTTGCAAAATGATAATTGTACATGTGATAATAAAAATCACTATGTGTATGCATTTTTATCCATTTTAATATCAAGGAGGGAGTTTGACTTTGTTGAAGTTGGTTTCCTCCTCATGGGACATACACATGAATACATATAGAACTTATGGGAGGTTATCAACTAAATTAAAGAGAAAATACATATTTACACTACCATAGATTATGGACACTTATAGGACATGCGGGGATCATGACTCCTATGTCCATATTTAATTCATGATTTTTTTTACTTCAAGAGATTTGTGGAATCACACCTTTTGGATGGTAACTCCAAGATAACTAATATCAAGGATGTAAATTCTTCAAATTCCAACTCATTGATGGTACGCCAATTATGCAATATAAAGCCTCAATTCAAGATGAAAAGTGGTCACCTCCTATTAATCTATGGCAATCCATGCTTACCTATGGGGCAACCTCAATTGTTAAATCTACAAGTGAGGAGACCTTCTGATATGGATGAAATAAAAAAAGGTATTAGAAACAAATATTTCATTTTGGAAGAAAGGGATTGATAAGGGAGGGGAATAATATTGGCATCCTGAGATAATTTATTGGGAGACTATATATAAAGCATTTAGGCACTCCCTTTCTAAGCATTGATCACACAACAACTAATATATGGCCATCCGTGGTGCAATAAATAAGAAGCAATGCTCTTATAAAGGTTGCATATGGGAGGAGTACTTGAGGGAAAATGTCCCCACAACTAAGGATTGCTATGATGGACCTCTATGTAACAAACCTATAGATCGATTATCTCCAAATGATGATGGTGTAGAGGGACAAATGCTCATAATACAATCACTAGATGAAGATTGTGTGATATGGTTGGCTAGGGAAAAGGGAAGTTGTTACCAAGATCTAGGTGCTACTAAGTCTTACAAAGTAGAGATTCAATGGTGGAACCCAACTAGAACATCAAAGCTTAAAAAATACTTGCACAAAAATTGTTGAAATAAACAATGAGTTATTGGTTTAGAAAAAAATATATTCATTGATGTTAATAGCATCATATGGGCATGGTAACCAAGGGAAGGATGGATAGTAGAGAAAATAAAAATAAATGAGAACCGCTTCGCAAAAATTAAGGGGCAACAAGAACAGATGGAACTTGATGTTGAGAGTGGGAGTGATGATGATAAATGTGACTTTATTTGAGTGATGTTGCCTTAAATATTTATGAAAAATTACAACTCTGGAATGCAATGATTGTTGTCTCTTGATTTTATTTTATTGCATATCTTCAATGTTGATATATTTAGCAATGGATGTCATAGTGATATTATGTGTGAACATACAAAAATAATGTGTTGGCATATACACATTAGGAAAAAAATTCAAAAAAATTGAAATCTAAATAGACATTGGAATCACTTTTGGAATCAAAATTCACAATTTTGGAACTGAAGTCGACACTTGTATTTCAAAATTCACATTTTTGGAATAAAAAATCACACTTTTGATAACCAATATTGACACTTTCATAATCCAATTTTGCACTTTAGAAATGTTGATATTGACACTTTTAGAATCAAAATTCACAGTTTCTTAGTCTATATTTTGCCTTATTATTTCAAATTTAATGAAATTGAGGTTCTATAAAATTATCAACTAGAGTGCACAGGATTTTGAGGTGTTCTGAGTTGTTTATACAACCTCCTAGGTTTCAAATGATACTAAATTGATTGATGTTCTAACTCTAAATACTAGAAACTATAATGTAGCTAACTATTGTAACTAATTCAACCTATGGAAAGTTCAAGGATTTTGCAAGTCAAGTCATCGAAAGCACAAAGTGCCCCTTTGGCTCTCAAGGATCAATTTTTCATAATAATCGTACACTTCATAAAGAAAACCAAAATACTTAAAAGTAATGGATGATATAGGAGATCAAACTAAATGCTACAAAAACAACAATTAATTTTATAACATGCTCAACAACACAACAATTTTTCTACCTACCATATGGTCATGGCATGTTGGTGGAAGAACAACAATACAAAACACAATTAACAAGTAACCACTGCAACTAAATACAAACAATTCATTAGCCACCGACACGAATGTAGGATGATGGAATGAGGAATTACAAACCATAAGCTGCTAAGGAATGCAAATTCAATCAAAAAAATATACAAAAAAAAGGTGTATTCACTAGTAAACCCTTCAAGTGGGATATTATAGGAAGAGAGCTCATGAATTTCTATAACAATATTTGACTCAACTCTGGAATAACAATTATTTCATTAACAAAAGTATTCTAAAGATTACAACACTACTCTGCAACTTGCAATTCTTAACCTAACTAAGGAGAATCTAACCAAAATCTGGCTACAAATAGGTACATATATACCAGGAAGTTCTTGGATTCCTCAAGATGAATGCTAGGGAACTCCAAGACCCCCTCAAAGAATCACCAACTCGTAAGGGTAGTTAACTATCATGTTAGGAGGTCGTTGAAAAAATGACTTGTTGAGTACACCAATATACTTCTTGGTCGGTGAAACTAGTGGCCTATTAAAAAGGTGAATTCTCAAGCACATTTATAAATTTCAAATAATTTATTGATAAGCTACAATGGCTAGAAAATTTGACAATTTAGCAAATATTGTGTTGAGGAGTGGCAGGGTGTAAGTTTTTCAATGAATAAATGGCCATGGAAAGATGAGCAAAATGGGTCAATTTCGAGGCTTATCAATGATCAAGTTTAATTAAGAAGTTAAAGACAAGCCAAAAAAATTGTTTTGTGAAGGCTACAAGAAGGAATTTATGTCAACTAAAGACATTCATATTAATTTCATCAGTAAAACTTATGGTAGTAAAACCATCAATTTTGGATCAACATTTTTTCCACTAAGACCACGCTTGCGAATTTGGATTGCAATACTTAGTTTTTCTATTAATGGGATGTACTATCAACAATGATCTCCAATATGTTGTCCAAAGATGACTTCCAATCTCTATCGTGACACCTAATTTGGTGAACTTGGGAAGGACATGATTTATATAGATATTAATAGTGCATTTAGCATCTACTACTATCAAACTCATTCTCTCTATCGGAGCTTCAATGTTGGATGAGTTAGAGAGCATCTCTACTAAAAGAAGTAACTTCACTTTCCAAATGGCTTTTTGATAAGGTGGTCTTCTTCGAGTCTCATAATAACTAATCTTGAAAAAAATAAAATCCACTATCATTCTCATGATAAGTAATCTTGAAAAAAATAAAATCCAGTATCACTCCATAAGACACTTAAGATCAATCCATATACTCCAATTATGATCCTAACCCTGGACTATGGAAGGCAAACAATGTGGTTGTGTTTGGTGGAAACAATGTTAGACATTAAAACTAAGAGTGTGTATATAATGATGCACTATATGTGCCAACAAACCCTCAATTTGAGGACTTAATAAACCCCTAATCAAGGGTTTAACAAAACCTTTATCAAGGATCTTTGAAACTTCTTTTTAATCCCTTAATGGAGGGTTTA
Source organism: Picea engelmannii (assembly GCA_009831015.1). Taxonomy (NCBI): domain Eukaryota; kingdom Viridiplantae; phylum Streptophyta; class Pinopsida; order Pinales; family Pinaceae; genus Picea; species Picea engelmannii. Next base: position 157,778 of record ML798382.1, on the reverse strand, counting down.
AAACTTATCAAACCTTCCTCTTTTTTAGGATTTTCATGGAGTTGCAACATTCCCTTCATATCTAGGAATTTCATTGAGTTGCAACATTCCCTTCATATCTTTCACGTGGCACACTTAATGTTACAATGTTATTATCATTGAACCCCTTTTTCAATGACATATAATTTTCTAGTTTTTGTTTTTAATAATTTTTTTTGTTTTTAAACTTAATATACTATTTTAAAGTGTTTTTAATCAATTTTTTTTAGTTTTAAAACTTAATACAATATTTTAGAGAAAAAAATATATCTTGAAAATTACACAATCAAAAATATTTTTGAAATATTAGTAAAAATAAATATATTTTCAACACAAAAATATACAAAATTAGATTTAATTATTAATTAGCTGATTTAAAAAAATAACAAAAATATTTTAAAACATATAAAATTATATATATATATATATATATATATATATATATGTGTGTAAATTTCAAAAAATTTAATTTAGAATATATGATGAAAGTTTTACTATACAACTAGTGAAAGTTTGTTCTTATTTTAGTAATGTTGATTTTTTTCTTTACATTACATAAATTCTTTAATCTCATAGTATTTTGGAAATAGCACCACAAATTCTCTTTAAATTTAATTATAATAATGTTTATCATAGATAATATGTAGAATAACTTGTTCTATTACTCCGCAATTATTTAACCAAGACTTTGATATCTTATGGGATCTCCACTTAACTTGTTAGTAGTTTTAGCTAGAATTTGAAACAAACAATTTTAAAAAGCCTTCCATTTGTCCATATTATTTATCTTATTCTTATGAAATATCTAAATTCCATTACCATTTTTAAATAAAAAATATTACCCCTTTAAAAATTCACCCTAACCAACCTAATACCTAACATTAACTTATTAATCCATCCAACTTCCTAACCCACCTTACGTACTTAATTCACTATCCCACCTAAACCTAACCTAACTTACTAGCCCACTTCCTACCTAACATAATGAATCTAGAACATTCTAACACAACCAATGTATGGCACCTAACATTCCTACCCACTGACTTACTTTTCCACGAGATGCCGAAAGTTGGTCCACGTAACCTACCTGTCGCAATCTGAGCATGTGCCGTTGGCAGAGATTTCGCAGAGTCTGGATATCTGTGAAACTATATCATTTCAAGGAGTAATCCCAAAAAGTCCTCACTGCAACTTGAAGAGTTAATTCCCAGAAGTCCTCACTGCAATTCTTTGGCCATTGGGCATGATGCCTTTATACACAACTCCCTCTCTTCCTTTGCCGATGACGTTCTCTTCTTTTATGCATTTTTCGTCGCATCCAAAGTTCAGTTTCTGGAAGATCGGTCGTCTTTTGTGATGGCTAACGTCAACAAACAGAAGAAGATAAATCTTAGCTTGAAATGGAGCAATTGGGGCTTTGGAGCAGAGTCTGCCTTTTGCCATTTCCTAATTAAAAGGTATTGTACAGCGATACACTTCACGCCTTCAGTTAATATAAACGTGACCTAGCATAGTTCCTTAACAAATCATGGTCTTTTGATGGTATAGCATCAGTATTCGTAATATTTTATCATGGCGTCCATCCGTCTGAATCACGAGCACAGAGGGATTCGTGAAATTTCTACAATCCCACCGGGGGATTCAGAGGGCAAGGAGGCACTGGCCTTTTATCTCCACTCTCTTTTCCATTGAGTAGCAATCAGGTTGGACTTGGAAATTTTATACTATTGGGTCATCTGCTTCATCTTGAATTGACAAGATCAGATTGTGCAGGGCATCATTTCCTGCAGAGTTGGTCATGCTAGCCAATGATAACTTCAATGTCTAAAACAGTCTGTTATGTACCATCTTAGAAGCGTGGGATATGATGCAGCAATCTGCAAATCGTACCCTAAGGATAATATGAGAAGATTCCCTTCTCGTCAGTGGGTCTCCATACACATCAAGCTTGGACTTATGTTAGCGTTGGCACTTCTCGTCTGCTCGCTTATGTTGGGAATTGGGGTATTCATCATTCAGGTGAAACCCATCAAGAAAGAAGGCCATGGTAGGTCCTGGAAGATGGACGGCCTTCCAGAAACTGAACTTTGGAAACCAGGGCGTCCTGGATTGCATAAAAGAAGAGAACTTCATTGGCAAAGGAGGAGCGGCAGTTGTGTATGAAGGCATCATGCCCAATGGCCAACAAGTTGTAGTGAGGACTTATGGGGATTGGCTTTTCAAATGATAATGGTTTCCCTGCATAGATCAATACTCTTGGCAAAATCCACCATCCTTACATAGTTAGATTGCTGGGGTTTTACTCAACTTATGACTCTTAGTTAGATTGTTGGGGTTTTACTCAACCCGTGACTCTCATTTAGATTGTTGGGGTTTTACTGAACCCATGACTCTAATCTTCTGCTCTCTGAATGCATGCCTAACGGAAGCCTGGGAGAGCTGCTGCATGGATACAATGTTGGTCGTCTGGAATGGGATACCAGATACAAAATTGCAGTGGAGGCTGCCAAGGGGTTGTGCCATCTTTACCACTATCGTTGGCCACTTATACTTCAACTCTACGTGAAAATCCATCAACATTCTTCATGTGAAATCCAACTTTGAAACCCATGTTGCAGATTTCAAGTTCTTGCATCATTCCAGTGCCTACTAAATGTAAGCTTCACATAGATCTAGGGAAATTGTTGTTTCATTTTTTCTCAATCTTTATTTATTTATTTTGGTTCATATGTTTAATGTTATACCTAAATTCAATAAGTAACATGGATATGGATACATACTACGAGGGCAAGATTTGTTCTATATCCATATTGTTTACATTTGGTTCAAAATCAAATGCACTAGATAGGGCATATTTGTTTTTTTTCACTTTTAGATGTGCTTGCACCATTTATTTTCTCTCAAGAAAACGTGCTGCGATGCTATATTATTTAAGAAAGGAAAGTATTTGCCCCTTTCCGGTTCCAGCTTCAGTTAATGTATCACCTCTCCAGGGTATAACCACGGCTACGAGGCAAAGATAACAGCACAAGGAGCAGGACCAAAGGAGGGAGCACGTCTTTAGGTAATAATTTGTTGGGTGGGATATATAGGTGCATCAATGCCAGATCATCCTCCTGCAGGTGCAGGAGAAGCAAAGGTGGTAAAGGCAGGGTCAAAAGCTAGGGCTAAGGCAGGGTCAAAAGCTAGGGCTAGGGCAAGCACTTTAGATTTTAGAGATCGAGATTAGGTTCAAAAGAGTTCAAAATAGAACGGTGCCGAGATGAAAAGACTTACCTGCTCTCCATGCAGGTAAGGGTGAACCTGTTGATTGAGCAGAGGTAAGGAAAGTATTTGTTAGTCAATATTAATGATATTTTCTGCAGCAGATCAGCTGGTCAACATTAATAATATTGTATGTTGTTGCTGTATATGATCAGAATATTACAGAACCTTTGTGAAAGTCCGAATGTTGTTTGAACTTCTTGATATAGTTCGGGAGCAGCAAGCTATCCAAAACGAATATTACAGAACCTTTGTGAAAGTCCGAATGTTGTTTGAACTTCTTGATATAGTTCGGGAGTAGCAAGCTATCCAAAACATCTAGCTTGATTCTTGAATATGTAAACAACACAGATTTCAAAATCCTTTTGTCAGATTATGATATTTAATACTATATTTATGAGCTTCTCAAAATGTGTTTTGTATTATAGCTATTTTGATGTATTGATTTGTTTTTTTCATCTGCATTATCTGCACATGTAGATGGACTTGGTTACAGGGGTAGATAAGGCTTATATAATTCATGTCTTGATGGTAAGAATCTTTTCGGGCAACTCCCATAGGTATATCTCCATGATTTTAACGATGAACATAAAAACCATGGGTTACACGTACTTGGAACTTACCAGCTAATCTAACTGTTTATAATTCAAGTTAGTTATTCATGTTTTGAAATTTCTGTGGTGGGAGTGGTTATTATAGTTATTAAAGTTGCTGGGAAAATTTACGGTAGTCATCTTGAATTTATTAACGTTTGGATCACCACTATTCTTATCTTCCTTCCAATAAATCGGCAGAACAATAATTTGTTTCACTATTCTTATCTTCCTTCCAATAAATCATCTTATCTTCCTTCCAATAAATCAGCAGAACAATAATTTGTTTCACTATTTTTATCTTCCTTCCAATAAATCAGCGAAAGCAACGCAACTCAGAATCATCTTTGCTCAGCTGCTTCTGGGACAACTTCACGAATCATGCCTTCCTTTCTTTCTAATAATTCGTTTCACTATTTTTATCTTCCTTCCAAGAAATCAGCAAAAGCAACCCAACTCAGAATCATCTTTTTGCTCAGCTGCTTCTGGGACAACTTCACGAACCATGCCTTTCTTTCTTAATAAATAAATAAAAATAAATAAATAAATATTTGCTTCTTATTCTGTCGTTTTTCACTGAATCTTCATACTTTTCTAAAATAATTATTTTACTCTTTATCAAATCCAAGTCTTTGTTAATTCTACTGAAACTTTAACACAATGTAACGTTCTTCCAAATCCCTGGTCCCTCATCATTAAACTGTAATTGTTTAACTATATGTGACAAACCTCACATCTAAGGAAACATACTTGTAAAATGAAACATTTTGAATATGGAACACTAATCTACATATGATCTGGCATACATATTGATATTACATACTTATGATCTGACATACATACGTGACAATATATCTCTCAAAGGAGATAAAACATACTTTCCACATTGTACAGATGACGTCAATGATAATGGAGTATCAAATATGAGTGTCTGTGTCTGTGCTCACAAGAATTTTACATAATTTTACATTTCTTTGTTTTGGTCTTACCCTGAAAGTTTTAGGATTTGTTTTTTTTGTTTTTTTTCTATTTTCTAATAATATTTGATATTTGTTTGAGTGATTATTGGATTTGTAGATATAAGTGGTTATTTCTGTATAACTGGGATGTCCAAAAAGTTTTTTCAGGAGCCTCTGGCCCTGGCTGACCTCTAGGCTGACTGACCTCTAGGCTGATCTGAGGGTTCAAATCAAAATTGTGAACCGTTCAATTGCATTACCCCCTCTCCTGTTGCTAACGATGCGGCTGCTCTAGGCTAGCTAAAAGCCTATAGACTCTATTTAACCTATTATTGGATTCCCCTTCTGTTTTCCTCCCACCTGAAGTGGTGACGCTAACAGCGCGACCATGACCGTATGACCATAGATCCAGCTCTCCCCCGCCAAGCTATTGAGTGGAGTGATAACCCCCTACTCCCAAGCAATTGAGTAAGAACCATAGGGAAAGCAATCTTTGAGTGGAGTGATAACCCCCTACTCCCAAGCAATTGAGTAAGAACCATAGGGAAAGCAATCTAAACAGTCAAGCTAGATAGACTTATTTTACTGATCCTGACCCCTAGCAAGCAATTGAGTGGGGTAAGAACCATTGAGAACCCCTACCCCTAAGCAAGTGAATAAGTGGAGTGATAACCATTACCCCTGACCCCCGAGCAAGCATTGAAAGCAAAGCTAGCTAACCCCATACCCCCAAGCAAT
>ML798382.1:107113-140496 GCA_009831015.1 Picea engelmannii | reverse complement strand
ATCTTATTCAAATTGTACAAATTTTCATGTGTTCCAATTCCTCTCGCGATAAAAGGATGAATTAACCTGACAGAGGAGCATCATGGCTAATTGTTGTAGACGAGGGCATACTACCCCATGAGTTGCCCACCAAGCATATGGCTTCTTAGGCCATGTGTCTTTAAGCACATCATAGCCTCCAAATCTCCCAATGCCAATGGAAAAGTCTATGAATCCCTCCTCCACCTCTTAAAGGGATGCTTTATCTTGATATATCTGTCTAAATGCATCTTTCCTACCCTATGAAATCTCACCATCCATGTGAGAAGGGAATATGTGTGAAGGCCCACCATCGAGAAAATCATTACTATAGTATTTGGAATTCAATGAGTGAGCCAAGCAATGCAAGGGTGTGAAATTCTTATTCCGCCTGTTAATAAGAATATATTGTATGGTGGTGAATAAGGTCTATGTCGACGTCCCATACTCGAGGCAATCATTCTGTAAAATAATGGTCTTCATGAACTCAATCATGGAATCTCACCCCTCATAAACCTTTCCTAGGATGCGTTGGTCCGTGTCTACAAACCACAACAAAGAGATGATAGGGTCCATGAAATTAATGGTAAGACCTACCCTCTCCCACCAACTATCATATAAAATTGTATCCTTGACCTTTTTTTAAGAAAGCTTGATTTGTCTTTTTCCAAAAAGTCCAAAACTCTAAAATAACCATGGACCCAAGAGCGGTCTTGACCTCCCTCAACCTCTTAAGCATGATAAATGAGGAGGAAAACCAAGTATCTACAATCTTCAACAATGATAGATGTGTGTACTCTTTATAGATTTTGAGGGCATTAGTATAGTTTTATACAAAATTGTGGATATGGCGTGCATTCTCAATAAGACTTCCCATCCATGTTATATCTGAAGCAATAGATTTAAGTGCTAAATTTTAAAAATGAACAATGCAGGGTGTCCAAAATATCTGTGGATATTTAACTTCCACAATCATGCTAGCAACCTTGCAAACAAGTGTATTATTTGTAATAATTTACACACAATAATCAACACCTACATCTTCAATTACTTTAATGAACAACTCACCCATATATTGTGCATCCTTGTATTTTCGAAGAGCATCCACCGCTTTAAAAAAAAGGGTCCATTTAAGGAAGACACCTTGAAATTGATGAGTGAATGGTGTGTTCCCTTTGTCCATCCATCAAAAACAATATTAACACCAGATGAGGGCCATGCTGATTTAATAGGCTCTAAGATTTCATCCATCTCCTTCTTTGCATTAGCCAACAATGTGGTTCTAACCTTCCTTGAACTAGAAGGCACATATTGTTATCTTTTTAGCTCGGGAGGTACTCTGCATGTTTTGTCTTGTATGCGGATGTTACCTTAATATTTACACTACCAGGCATTGAACTTTGTAATAATTTTTATAAGCTGTTTTAAGTGGTTCTTTTATTAAAGTGACTTTTTAATAAAGTGTACCTTATATTTTTAAAGTGACTTTATTTTCATAAAGCACTTATGTAATAAAGTGAAAATCACTTTAATTTAAATGAAACATTTTGAAGGGAATGGATCATGACCCTTGATCTTGAAAAAGGCAAGATCTAATCTTGGCCTTTGGATTTAGGGTTGGGGAAGGTGAAAAGACACTTTGGGGGGAAAATGTCATTTTTAGATTATAAAAGAATGCATTGGGTAGTGTGCAAGATATGTCGAATGTTGAGAAGACATCGGGAGGAGATTGAGAGAGATTTTCTGAGTATGCTTGAGAGAGAAAAGTGAGTAGCAAAGAGGGCACGATTCCTGAGAAAAAAATCCTGTGAGTTTTGGGCCAAAATATTTTTTTGTTGTGGGAGGTCGTACTGTACAGATCCGTACAGTCCATACAATTCCGTACAATTGTACAGATTTGGCATGGAAATCGAAGCATTTCGGGCATGGTTTTCGAGGCAGATTTCAAAAATTTTGTGGTTGTTTTTGGGCCGTATGGAATAGTCCGTACAACTGTCTATGGGCACGAAAAATGAGGTACAGAGGAGGTCATACAACAGTACGGTTTTGGCACGAAAAATGAGGCAGATTTATGTGGGACAGATTTGGTGTTGAGAGGTATTTTCCTTGGCTGGAGATGTTATTTTGCTGCTAATATGTACTTTACTGAAGCTGAATAATATCTCTCTTTCTCTCTCTCATTGGGTTTCTCCACATTGGGGTTTTTCCTGACATTTGCCTAAATTTCTGTGTGTTATGGGTTGCTGTCCACTGTGTTATTTTCACTGCATATTTTGCTTAGCAATGTGTATTTATGCTTATGGTAATTTCTGAATGTGGGTTTAAGGCATTTATGAAATTTATGAAGACAATTATCTCTAGGTTGCTAAGTGTATGACAAAAATTTCATTTGTTGATTTTTGTCATTAAAAATCTACATGGTATTAGAGGTTTGTCTCTGACAGTGGGTAGTGTGACTTTTGGGCAAAAGGGTGTGATTGTTTTCCTTGAGTTGTGACAGAGAATATGGATGCAAGCATTAGATATGAGGATCGGTTGGATGGCATTTCCAACTATTTGCAGTGGAAGATCCGATTGTTAGTCGTTCTCAAGGAGAACATAATTTATAGCTATGTCAACTTTGTTGTAGTAGCTCCCGCAACAGATCCTGTTGCTTTGGACTTGCATGAGACCAAGGAAGCCAAAGCTCAGAGGATTATTCTGGATGGGGTGAAGGATCACCTTATCCCACACTTGGCTGAAAAAAAGACTGCTAAGGAGGTGGGATGCACTTAAGAACTTGTTTGGGGCGAAGAACAAGAACCGAAAGATGGCCTTGGAGGCTAAGTTGCATGATACCAAGATGGGCAAGGAGGAGAATGTCTCTTCTTATCTTACTCGGGTGGCTCAAGTTAAAGATGAGTTGCAGTTGTTGGAGAGGTCATTACAGATTCTCAGCTGGTGAGGATAGCCTTAAATGGCTTCACCAAAGAATGGGAAGTCTTCGTGAAGTGCGTGGTGGGATGTGAGAATCTACCAGATTGGAGCAGACTGTGGGATGATTTCACTCAGGAAGAGATCCAAGAAATATCTCAGAGAAGTGAACATAAGACAGACAAAACTGATGAGAATGTTGCTCTTACGACAAAGAGCAAGAAGAAAGGAAGTTTTGGAAGGGACTTGAGTAAAGTCAGATGCTATTGTTGTAACCAATTGGGGTACCTTGCCTCTCATTGTCCTGAGAGGAAGAAGAAGAAGGAGTCAGAGGGGCCTGAGACAACTGCTACAACAACCATGAAGGACTTTGCTTCAAAGTTCGACAGGGAATTTTCTTTGGTGACCCTAGTTTCCAGTGTCGACAGTGGAGGATTTGGAGGTGATATCAGATGGATTGTGGACAGTGGAGCCTCTAGCCACATGACAGGAATCTGGAGAGTATTCCTAGAATTCGTAGAGATTGGTCCTGGCCGATAGGTGGTATGGCGAGAGTTGTACGTGGAGTTGGGAATGTCAGATTCCAACTCGAGTTTGGGGAACTCTTAGAGATTGATGGAGTTCTCTTTGTTCCAGGGTTGAGTGTTAACTTGCTCTCAGTCTCAGCCTTGGAGGATGTAGGATATTGCGTATTGTTCAAGAGGGAACATGTATTTATCTACAGGTAGGGAGTGGACCCGGTAGAGCTGCAGCTGATCAGTAACTGGGTGATCAGGTTGTATATGTTGAGAGGACAGCCTTTAAAGTATGATTCAACGTCAGATGAGGAGCGTGAGGAGGCTTTTGAGACTGTGGTGGTGCCAAGGATACAGTCTTGCATTCTGAGAGAAGAGAGCGAGTCTCTTTTGAGCACTGACAGGAGGCTTAGCCAGGTTGATCGAACCAATGCTCAAGATGAAGTGAGATCAGGGTTCCAGGAGGTTGCCAGGAGAAGATCTTCTAGTTCGAGTTCTGTGCAGGTGTTGTGGATGGCTCTGGGTTCATAGGGAGCTCCTACAGAGCACAGTGTGATTGGACCAGATGATGGAGATGGCAGCGAGTACATCCCTCACTAAGAGGGAGTGTTAGATTTTTAGCTCGGGAGGTACTCCGCATGTTTTGTCTTGTATGCGGATGTTACCTTAATATTTACACTACCAGGCACTTAACTTTGTAATAGTTTTTATAAAGTTGTTTTAAGTGGTTCTTTTATTAAACCGACTTTTTAATAAAGTGTACCTTCTATTTTTAAAGTGACTTTATTTTCATAAAGCACTTATGTCTATTTTTAAAGTGACTTTATTTTCATAAAACACTTATGTAATAAAGTCAAAATCACTTTAATTTAAATGAGACATTTTGGAGGGAATGGATCATGACCCTTGATCTTGAAAAAGGCAAGATCTAATCTTGGCCTTTGGATTTAGGGTTGGGGAAGGTGAAAAGACACTTTGGGGGGGAAATGTCATTTTCAGATTATAAAATAATGCATTGGGTAGTGTGCAAGATATGTCGAATGTTGAGAAGACATCGAGAGGATATTGAGAGAGATTTTCTGAGTATGCTTGAGAGAAAAAAGTGAGCAACAAAGATGACATGATTCCTGAGAAAAAAAATTATGTGATTTTTGGGCTGAAATATTTTTCTGCTGTGGGAGGCCGTACTGTACGGATCCATATAGTCCGTACAACCATACGAATTTGGCATGGAAATTGAGGCATTTCGAGCATGATTTTCAAGGCGGATTTCAGAGTTTTTGTGGTTGTTTCTAGGTCGTACGAAATAATACGTACAACTATGGGCACAAAAAACGAGGTACAGAGGAGGTTGTACATAAATATGATTTTGGCATGGAAAATGAGGCAGATTTCTGTGGGACAGATTTGGTGCTGCGAGGTATTTTCCTTGGCTGGAAATCTTATTTTGCTGCTGATATGTACTTTCTTGAAGCTGAATAATAGATCTCTCTCTCTCTCTCTCTCTCTCTCTCTCTCTCTCTCTCTCATTGAGTTTCCCCACATTGGGTTTTCCCTGGCATTTGCCTAAATTTCTGTGTGTTATGGGTTGTTGTCCACTGTGTTATTTCCGTTGCATATTTTTCTTAACAATGTGTATTTCTGCTTATGGTAATTTCTGAATGTGGGTTTAAGGCATTTATGAAATTTATGAAGACAATTATCTCTAGGTTGCTAAGTGTATGACAAAAATTTCATTTGTTGATTTTTGTCATTAAAAATCTACACATACATGGTTGGAGCCCAATCAAGTAGAGCTCGACGCATCTCAATAAACAAAGGAGACCATGCAACATTAAATTAAATGAAGTTGAGATGGATAAAAAACCCAATATGGTAAGATCAATAGCATATCACCTCTTCCTGAAACATCTCGTTCATTGGACTAACTGTTGTCTTTCTTGTTGGTTGAATTGCACTTCCACTCCCAAATTGAAATTTGCTAGATGAGTTCCTCAAGAATGGAAGAGAATCTTCATTGTTTTTTTTCCTACTTGATGTTTCCACCTTTCCCAAGCCAACATTGTCATCTCTTTCGAATTCTTTTCATTTGGATGCACTCATTAATTTGCATACTCCAAGTCCACAAGGTTGGCTCAATAAATGGCCCTTACTTCGGTAGTAGGTGCTCTTAAATTGATTATGGAAGAAATCATGCGTCGAAAGAACATTCCCTCCGCCCTCTAACTTGGCCTCGTGCCCTTGATGTCTTGTAACATACTTCCACGATGGATATTTACTCTTTTAAGTCTATTGTCTTTCTACAATAATGTTTTTTTCAACATTAGAAGTTGCACTTGTAGAATATAGAACATTAGGAGAGGGTGATGAAGTTGAAGGAGGGAGGGAAACACCAACAGTGGCATTCCTTCATTTCCTTTGACTTTTTTCCAACTAATCTTGTTGATTGAGCCATGATTTATGTGGAATGAGGCAAGGGTGGACACTGTTGTAGGAGAAAACAAAAAATCTAGTTGACAAATCCACCCACCAAGCAAAACAAAGTTACCAACTTAATGAGAACTGTGACCTGAAAATGAGAACTATGGTGCAAAAAATCCATATTTTTATGTCAAAAACACCAAAATCAACCCCCATTTCAAAAAATGGTGCTACTGGCAGCACCCCTATTTTGCAAGGTGGTTAAAATTGCGACTTAATTGAAACATCGCCCCGATCATTGTCTTGACAACAATATCATTGCATAAAATTGACCTTCAAATCGAAAAGTGATGCTATGGGTATAACCCTTCTTATTTTTTGAGTTAAAATTGCGACTTAATTGAAACAATCGTCCTGATCACTCGTACTATCCCGAACAAAGAACTTCAAATTAGCTTGTAAATCAAAAGTGGTATTTTATTTATTAACCAATTTTATTTTATTTTTTAAATTTACATTAAAAATAAATAAATTGAAAAAAAAAACTCCACATACATGTTTCTTTTTTTCTTTAAAGCAAAAAAACTCAATTTTCTATTTTTTTTTTAAAAGGAAAAAAAAAAACAGTTTTCTATCAAAAATAGATTTGTTAATGAAAAAAACCCTTTTTTTTTAAATAAAAAATTGTCTTATTTAATTAAAATACATAGTTTTTAAATGAAAAACACAATTTGTTTTTAATGAAAAAACATAATTTTTCATTTAAAAAAAAATAAAAAATTAAATCAATCCAAAAACCAAAACAAAATTGGAAAAAAAACACGAAAATAACATAAAACATTAATAGTATATAACATTTAAAAATATCACTAATAACATATAACATTAAAAATTTTAACAACATTAAAAGCATTTAAATATAACATTAATATGCCATAACTATATAATAATAATAATAATAATAATCTATTTTTAAGGTGACGACCAAGCCAACACACCAAATTGGTGTATGAGACCCCCTTGTTTGTGGGACAAGGGACCCCCCTCCACCCAACGATTTGTCTGGTAAAGTCTACGAAGGTATACATACCCTACCCCCCTCTGGATTTGAACCTGTGACCTCTTAAGAGGAAACACATGTTCTTAACCATTAGGCCCACTCAGGCTATATAAAATATAACACAAACATATAAAATATATAATATTTAACATAATATAACATATAATAAAAACATATAGCATATATTATATATATAACCTATAAGATAACAAATATAAACTATAACAAAATGTATCCATTAATATAACAAATATAAACTATAACAAACGTATCCATTAATATAACAAGGTAATAAAACAAGAGAAAGGGGGAGGAGGAAATTTTCCACTTCCCTAAAGTTTTTCCATAGTTTATGTTTTTCTATTTTTCTTTGAATCTTTTTAATTTTTATTTCCATTGGCCTACACGTGACGTCAGCTTCGGTATCTGGAGCGGTAGGGGTGGCAATAAGCATATGTCATGCTTATGTGTGGCTCATGTACACCATTGGCAAGTTGTTTAAATGTTGTTGATGGTCTATGTTTTCCTATCAAGGGAAACTACTTTCAGACCACCCTCCCAAGGGTGCATTGATGCTTCTTGGATGAGTTCTCCTACTCATATCTGCTAGTTCAATCCTGATCTTCTAGTTCTTCTAGTCTTAAATCATCCATGAGATATTTCAGATGACTCTACCATGGTATATCAATTCCTATGCTTTACACCTTAGATGATATGTGCTTGTGCAAATGATACTTGATGCTTCAACTTTTTATTTAATGCGCCATGATTTCATGTGTGGGTTTATTATCTAGAAGTGGTGTGATGGTTTCTAACATTGTCATGAAAGTAACAAACATTGGTTAAATCTATACTTCTTAACGCTAATAATTTTATTATTTTGTCTCATTTTACAATGGGGGGACATATTTTCTTTAGATAAGTATGTCAAAGACTTAGGACTAATTGTACTACTAGTGATCTAATTGAGTAATGTATCCATATCCTAACCACATCTAACATTTTCCATCATTTCCCTTTCACTGCCATTCTATTCATAAAAAGATATTATCACGACTTATGTTTGAATTACAAAATTTCATGCAACAAAGTCTAAATGAAGAAAAATGTAAGCCAAAGTCAAATAAAGCCAAAAGGCTAGAGCTGAAGAGCATAAATATAAAAAAATTATAAAATAATGAAGCTAGAATTATATTGCCTCATTAAAAAGGCCCAGCCCCAACGTCCTATGCTAAAAACACATATCTAAAGAAAATAAAGAAATCGGACTAAGAAAAATCAAAGAAAGTGTTAAAAGGGGTAATAAAAAGGTATCGAAGTGGTAACTCTAAGTCAAGTTCCCCCTTAAGAGGACTACAAGTACAAAAAATGAAGATTCATGACTCAAAAATGCTAGTTGGACCAATAAATGACCTTATACATCATCAAAAATGACTTTCAGAGTCAAAACATACAGTTTCCTTTCCTTTTTTCCATCAATTATTCATCAAATTTACCTATCTCTAACCAAGTTACCTAGGAAATACCTTTTTTCCTAGGAAATAACACATGTAATAGGGCTAAAGTTGTCCCACCATGGTAAACTTAGGAAATTTGTAAAATTAATCTATGTTAAGTTGTTAGAATACATTACTTAATGTTTGTTGCCTAACGACTTGTTTTGAATCTTGATACATCATAATAGGTGGATGCCCCACATTAGGATATGTGACCTTGCCTAAAGATATGTGTACCTTTATCTACATTGGGATCTGTGATATTTTTATTGGGATCCATGACAACACAATGGACAATGATAAGGATGCCACATAATACCTTAGACTCTGAATTGAGTCAGGGAGTGGACTTTTGACTTTGATTATGAGTACTTGATTTTATTACACATGTATTATGATGATGAGTTCAATTATGGATTTCATACATAAGAGTTATTAATATTATTTTGTCAGTGGATGCAGGCATGGTAATGCTTTCTAATCCGAATCACATATGGAGTAAAGGGGTCATACACAGATATCAGATAAATTAGGGAGAGGTGTGGCAACATCCCTGTCACCTCCTAATAGCACTCCCATCACGATCTGAACTGAAGGTTAACAAGTACCTTGTTTCTGAGAGATTCACGATGTCGTGAGGGTAGAATGAGACAGTCGCTCCCGAGGATTTTTTAGGGGCACGCAATAAGGATGACTCCTTATTCCTCAGTAATCCCTTAGTCTCACACAAGGTCGACAAGTGGAGTATTGACTCCAAGCGTCAGACAACTTCCAAACTAAGTCAAAAGAGAACAACATAAGGAGTGGTGAGTGACACCCTTGGAGCACGTAGGTGCATCTTGAAGGGACGTCGCATGAATAAAATTAATAAGTTAATAAAAATCTATAAGACCATAGAGATTAAAACAAATTCTTGGAACTATTAGAAAATATAATATATATTTATAAAATGGAAACATGATAAAATCTAAGTCTAAATGTTTAAGCCTAAATAAATTTTATAGAATTAGGTTAAGGGAAATATAGACTAAATAAAAGAAAAACCTAGTAAAAAGAGAATAAAAATTTAAGACGTGTGCACAATGTGTGCATGAAATTAATAAAATAAATTTTTAATTTAAAAGAAAGTATTTCATGTGGAAAGTTGGAATCAACATAGAGTTATAATATATATATATATATATATATATATATATATAGTAATGACAATAATTATATTTGTGCATTATTATCTACAATGGGCTTCCCTTGACTTAGCTGCTTGATGGCTCTAATGGTTGCTTGTTGTTAAAGTTAAGCATGCATTTAGTTGACTTGGAGATTAGATGTTCTCGATCCAATACTTAATTAATTACTCTATAAGTATTTCTATTAGAAATTGAACAATTCTAGATCTTTTAGACTCTCTCTCTCTCTCTCTCTCTCTCTCTCTCTCTCTCTCTATATATATATATATATATATATATGAAATGGATTTAATGATTTAAATTAATGATTTTATTGGAATATAAATTACAACCCACATTTTCGGCATAAATAAAATAATGTGCAAGTTGCACAACCTTAGGTAAGGTATATAGATGAATATACACGTACACCTTATTGCTACACTAGATAGAATCATTTATAATTAGTATTAGAGCATTAATTAGATCTTGATTAAATAAATTTGTATTTTTGCGTAGGTGATGTATTACTTTATTTACATGTTTATAATGTTGAATTTAGTTTCCTGAATTGTAAAGTTACTCTGTGATTATCTAATTAATGTTATATTCATTTGTGTATGCTTACTCTTCATGATTAGATCAATAGGGTCGTTACATATGGTATAAGAGCAGGGTTCTACTCTGTCACAAATGACTCATTATGACTTCCAATGCAAATTATTTAATTAAAATGTATTACTAATATAAATTGAAATTGTTTTATGGAAGGTATCATGGTTAGAGGATGGAGAATGAGTAGACGTCGGGGTGCGGGAAGAAGAGGTTTTTCTCCTCCAAGTACACCTACACCCAAGGGATCTACTCCACAGAGAAAGGAGCATATTTTCGAGCAAGAGCATGTTGCAATGGGCGATGTCATGGGTATGATGAGGTCTTTTCAAAGGATTTCAGAGGCACTGATAAATCACCTTGATTGTGATGAGGACATAGGATATGCACCCATTGAGGGTTCACAATGCCCTATTGTATCTAGTGGTAGTGTTCATAGAGAACTCGAGAAGGTAAAATTTCTCGATTTCTTTGGTTCCACGGGCGGTTTAGCCGCCAAAGCTTGGTTGGAGAATATGGCAATGTGTTTTGCATTGTGATATTATACCTCCAACATGAAATTCCACATGGCAATCTTCCATTTGAAAGGGAGTGTGCTTCTTTGGTAGAAGACACTCTTACCACAACTGAATATGGCCATTGAAGACGTGTCTTGGGAATTGTTCAAGGAATGATTTCAAGAGAGATACCTATCTGATGAGTTCATTGAGTGCCAACTCAATGAATTCAATGCCTTACAATAGGGAAGTTGTACGATACCTGAGTATGAGTATAGATTTATGGAGTTGCTCAAATATGCTCTGCACTTGAACACTGAAAAGTTAAAGGTGAATAAGTTTGTTTTTGGTCTCAACTACAACATTCATGATAAGGTGAGGATTTTGGATCCTCAAACTTTGCACGATGAGGTACATAAATATTTTATCACTGAGGAGGAATTTAACAGTGGGGGTCAGGGTAGGAATTATTTTAGACAGACAGGACATATTCCACATAGATCATCGCAACAACAGACACTCGTTAGACATACTTCTAGGCATCGTGATACACCCAGAGGACCTGTATTTTCAACACCACGCAGACAAACTACCAAACAAAGGACTTTGTATAGAGCGCCACCGCAACAGTAGCCGCGTCGTCCTCAATAGCAACAACAATATAGATATGTTCCACAAAACAGATCGGGGCCTCAAAACCCTAGACCAGCAGATTCTTCCTCTAAAACTAGGAGCACTGACCCTAAGAACAGATGTTGGACTTCTGGAGAGCTCCACAATCATAGATATTGTCCTATCAAGAAGGAGAGAGCTACTGGATAAACAAGACAGAGGATAGTAGGAGATCTGGTCAAGGCCCATAGGATTCATGCAGTGGTGAATAACCACCAAGTTGAGCATCAGTCTATAGTGCTCAAGACTTCAGGTATGATATCAAATCAAAAATTTTATATTTTGATAGATCCAGGTTCTATCAAGAGTTTCATTTCTAGTGTTGCGCTCAAAATAATTAAGGTGAAGACAGTCAAACAAGACGAGCTTAGATATGTAGAATTGGCATCATGATCTAAGCAAAAAGTTGGAGGAAAGGTTAAATATTGTATTATTAATTTGGGTGAATTCGTCGCTAGTGTATCCCTTTTGTCACAACCTTGGGATCATATGACATTATGATAGGGATGGGTTGGTTAGAATCACAAAGTGCGATACTTAACTATAAGACAAAAATTTTAAGCTTAGTTGATGATTTAGGAAAAAATAGAGTAATTGTAGGAAGAAACCAAGGAGCATCGCTAAGATTTATCACTTCCCTACAAATGGAGAAAAATATGCGCAAAGGATGTAAGTTGTATGTAATTTTAGCTCTTAACGAAAAGGGCGACACATACGACACATAAAGATTGGAAGACTTTAGTACCAGAGTTTGTTGATATTTTTCTTGAGGAACTACTGGGTGTACTGCCAGAAAGAGAATCAGAATTCACTATAGATCTAAAACCTAGAATATAATCAATTGCAAGAACGCCATATCAGATGTCGAAGCCTGAATTGAAAGAGTTAAAGATGCAATTGAAAGAGTTATTAGATTTGGGACTTATATGTCCAAGTGTATCATCGTGGGGTGCACTAGTAATTTTTGTAAGAAAGAAGTATGGATTGTGGAGACTTTGCATTGACTATCGTTAATCAAACAAAGCCACAATCAAGAACCAATACCCGTTACCGAGAATTGATGACTTATTTGATCAAATGAAGGGGGAGACAATATTTTCAAAGATTGATTTGAGATTGGGATATCACCAATTCCAAATCAAAGAGGAAGACACTCCTAAAACAATGTTTAAAAAAATATTTGGACATTACGAATTTACTGTATTACCGTTTGGTTTGACAAATGCCCCTGGTGTATTCATGAGTTTAATGAATGGAGTGTTCTGCAAATACTTGGACAAGTTCGTAAAGGTATTTATTGATAATATATTAATTTACTCTTGTACAAGGGAGGATCATGATGAACATCTGAGATTAGTTTTGCAGTTCTTAAGAGAAAACAAATTGTACAAAAAGTTGTCGAAATGTTCATTTTATCAGACAAAGATTCACTATTTGGGACACATTATTTCTGGAGAAGGTATCCTTGTGGATCTAACAAATATAGAGGCTATTATGGAATGGCCAACACTGATGAATGTGCAAGAAGTACATATCTTTATGGAATTAGAAGGTTACTATATATGCTTCGTCGAAGGATTTTCAAAAATAGCAAATCCAATTACAGAATTGCAAAAGAGGAATAAGAAATTCATATGGTCAGAGAAATGTGTTGAAACATTTTAGAAGCTTAAAGAACTATTAACAACAACACTGATATTGAAATTTCCTGATATGAAAAAGAAATTCATAGTATGCACTGACTCATCCAAGGAAGGACTGTTTGAAATAAATGGATGTGCTCATTTTTCCATAAACAATATAACAATATTGTCACCCAACCATAGGCACAAAGGCCACCCCCGAGAACCTTAACCTTGACAGACAAAATAATTCTGGAAGCAATCCAACAGTTGTTACACAACAACCAACCAAAGTAGCGCACCTTTCTCCAAGGCTAGCGCACCAAGATATAATAACCAAAGACCAAACAGAAAGTCCAAACCATAACCAAGAGAAAGTCCAAGCCAAAACCAAAATGCCAGTTGTTGCAGTTGCAGCTGGAGTTCCTCTCCAAACTTGTGCACCACTAGTCTTATGCAGTTGTGTGTGTGAGAGTGACAAATGAGATCTAGTGCCCTCTAATTATACTGCTCTATCTCACTTGAATGGGTCGACTTCTCTTTTTGGAGGATAATAACTCAATATTAAATATTCTCTTGAGATGACTTGTCTCCTAGGGTTATTATCCAACGTTTTAGGGTTTTTCTTGCTTCCCGAAATATTCTAGTCTTATCAAAGGTTATATCTGAAGGTTAATACATCCTGCAACTACCATAATATCAACACTCCCTCCTATATAGGGAGGTATTAAAGGTAATGATCTTGAGAACAAACAAACCATTCAACCAGTAGCATCATCATAGCCACACATGCTATCCCATGATCACGTAGATCAACTCACGAGAAACATCATCACTATCACTAATCGTCTGATAGCATCAACTGCATCATCTCTCAAATCCATACTCCATCTGAGTAATCAGGCATGATTCTGAATAAGTCGCTCACTCCATAGAGTGATACAAGAACTGTTATTCTACTCTGTTGGAAGCCATGCCATGGGATACAAGGACTATTCTTCTAATTCGGACATACGTCCTAGAAGAATGACTGCCCTGTACCATTTTCCCTCTGACCACTACTGTGAACTCAGGGAAAAAGTATGTCTTGTACCAATCTCTCCACTCTGGTCACTACTGTGAATTCAAGGAGATGGGCCATTCTTCTCATCCAAACATATTTCCTAGAAGATTAGTTGTCCATAGTACATCAACAATCTGTTAACTTGGACCATTCTCCACAAGGAGAATGTTTGTCCACCAATAATCAGTCCTGCCTGGACCATTGTCCTCCTGGAGAATGTCTATCCATAAACACACTGACTATCCATCTAGATGGAAATAATCTCCAACACTAGTGATAGTCTCCATGGAAATCAGAACAATGCCATCCAATATAACACAACCGTGTCTATCCATAGTAGTACACAACTACTATCTAGTGGTACACAACCAAACCTAGTAGCACACAGCTACTAACCAATGACACACAGTCACTACCAGTGGATCACATCCACCACAATAGCATACATCTACTATCCAGAGACATACAGTCTCTACAACAATCATATCATCTGAGATCAACCTGCATAAACAATATCGTGATACAAGCTGAGTCATCTGGGCCATTCTTCCACTCACATCTGTGAGATATGAAAGAGAATCTTCCCTCAAAAGGTAAAACATTAGCCATGGGCTCTTTGGACTATTCTTCCCAAGCATAGAATAATAATTGTCCCTAATTTATGAGCCTGGACCATTCACCTAAGTGGGCCATTCCTCCAGCACTAATCATAGTGCAACTTGAAAAGAATGAGTCTTCCCTAGGGAATGCATGTCCCTGATTTCTAAACCTAGTCCATTCACCTAATTGGGACGTTCCTTCGACACTAATGACAATGCAACCTGGAGGGAATGATTATTCCCTAAGGAATGACTTTCCAGACCATTTCCTATGGAAATGATTGTCCTACACCAACCTCCAAAATGGACCATTCTTTGAAACTACTCACAACTGTGAACTTCGAAAGAATGACTGCCTGGCGAGGCAAGCCATTCTACTTGACCACTACTTAGAGTGATTTCCAAGAAGAATGATTGTCCTAGACCATTCCCCCACATTGTCCACAAGGGGAATCATTGTCTATGGTACATCAACAATCTATCGAACCATTTTCATTACGAAAATGACTGTCCAATCTGGACCATTTTCCAAACTGGAAAATGCTTGTCCATAAGAAATCTTGAACCACTTTCTGGACTAGAAAGGAACTGCCCAACTTGGACCATTTTCCGAACTGGAAAATGACCTTCCATAAATCAATAACATATTTGTGCTCCCTCCCAACTTGGGAGTAATCACTTCCTTTTTCAATAAGGAAGTCGTCTCCACGAGCCCCAACTTGTCCCTTAAGTACACAAGCTTTTCATCTTGGACAAAGGCTTTAGCAAAATATCTGTCATTTGCTCATCTGTGGAGATAGATTGGAGAACCACTTCTCCCCTCTAAACCTTATCAAAAATAATATAATGCTTGATCTCAATGTGCTTCGACCTGTCATGGAACACCAGGTTCTATGAAAGCTTCACATAACTCTGATCATCATAATATATCGCAGTTGAATTCAACACATGATCAATCAATCTAGAAACCAACTTACAGAGCCACATTGCTTCTATACAAGTATCACAAAGTGCTATATACTCTGCTTCTATAGTGCTCAGTGCAATAGACTTATGTTTCTTGCTAGCCCATAACATCATAGCAAAGCTCAAACTAAAACATATCCAAGTAGCACTTCTTCTGTCATCTGCACTCCCTGCTCAATATGAATCAATAAATCCATGTAGTTGTATATCATAACTCAAACGTCCCACAAGGAAAATATTTGGCTGAGTATACATTAACGAGCCAATAAATTGTCGATACAAAGACGAGTCTACTGGATCATAGTCTCTCAACTCAGGTATGTCATCATGGGAGTTTCACTGGATTTGCAATCCATCATCCCGAAATTCTGAAGAACCATTTCAATATACTTCTTCTTTCATAGGAATTTTTCACGATGCTTCTGTTGTACATGAGAGGCTCTATGCCAAGTTTGCTTGAATCCATACAAGGTCTTATTCCATTTGCATACGCTTCTTCTTCAATTATTTTGTTGAGAAGAACAATATTTACATTCATCTAATGTAAAATCCAACCCATGGATATTGCAGGAGATACAATGGCTCAGGTAGAGGTATATTTGGTTACTAGAACAAGTTTTCATTGTAGTCTTCTCCCTCCTACTGGAAGAACCCTCTAGCCCTGAGTCTCACCTTGTATCTATCGATGCTTAATTTCTCTCATACATTGTTCTTCATAACAACTTCCTTCGATTCCTTCTACTTGATTTCTTCTAGTGGGTTCAAACTGGTTCAATTGGTTGTTCTAACTTTTCTTTCTTTCTTGGAATCTTGATGTTCTGACTTTTCTTTATTTCTTGGAATATTCATGTTCTTCCTCATGTTTATCATCAATGTTGGAGTCCATGGAATCTTATACATATTGCATGCCCTTCTTTCTTGAAGGCTCCAACCTTCTACCATAGGAACATAAATGTAGATGGAAAACCAAGGATATTCAAGGCTTCTTTTCGAAGAAGACTTCTTCTAGAGTCAAATTGAACATGTGTTGCTTATCATGGCTACTACTTCCAATGAATAACATGGATGGATACTTCATAGTATTTACAGATTCTTCTTCAATGGATCATATCATTGGGGACTAGCTCCCTCCTAATCCCAACTTCATGCCTGAATGAGAAATATGCATGCTCTTCTATTGGAATTATGTGATCATCTCCTTCCATCTGAGAGATTCCATGCTTCTGTCTACTGTATCTCTCTTTTCTTTCTACAAAGTGTCACAAGCCTATTTTGGTTTCCTTTTTATTTCTGACTTCCTTCGAGTTTGAATCTTCTGAGTTTCTTTAAGTTTGTTTTTGTCTGTTATGATTGTTGCCCATCTGGCAGTTGTTGCAAGCATTATGTTATCCTTATAAACTTCTTCTATGACAACTTCCGCAAACATATTTCTCAAGGGTACCTGCCTGGAAAGACATCTTCATGATAGCATTCATGAAATAGTCTCCATGATACAACAAGAACAACAGTGTTTCCGATACAACATCTTTCATATGAAGGATAGTTTCTTGGTAGCATTAGTAAGATGATCTAGTCTCAGAAAAAGAATAAGAAATATCTCCTAGAGTAGGTGTTAGTTCATATTTGCAAATAAGTACAATAAGCATCTATATCAATAGTATTCATATGCAGTCAAGTATTCATTACACCTAGCAATAATAGAATCTTTCAAAGACTGCTTCCACAATTTTTAATGTAGTAACTATCACCTTTGATATACACAAATTTGAGGCTTAACAATTTAATCAAACCTGGAACCTGAAGCCTTAATTGTTATTGAGGGTGCACTTGTTCTTTTGAATGCACTGAGTCCAAGATTACATCTTGGACCAGATCTCTAGTACTTTCCCTGCAAACACACTCATGTTTTGATAGATGATATAACTTAGATAACATATACAAGTGCATACCTTTGAATCCTTGTATCATCATCCAACTTGTCTTCCAATATGAAACTAGATACCATCTTGACAAGAAGAGATTAGAAACTTAATCAAAAGATTCAATGATTAGAACAAGCTAGAAACTCCAAAATTTCAACTTTGATCACAAAATCAATTTGACCAGAAGTCAACCTTTGATTTTGACTTTGACCATTCAACCTTTTAATTTTCCTAGTCAAACTTTGACTTTGACCTTGACCAAAGATTCAAACCTAACATTTTTTCTCACTTAGAGTACCAAGAAGTGCGCTAGGCTAGGGCACACTAGGATTCCAAGGAATTAGTTCAAATAATTCATCATAAGTACTCGAACACAAGGGTTAGGGTTTGTTGCAGCTGTAACTGGTGCCATAACGAGCTTAAAAAATAACTTCCCAATCTATCTTCCAGTGGTTAGAATGTTTGAAGATAGTGTGGGTGAATAACCTGTTAGAAATAAAGGGATGTGCTTGTTTTTCCATAGACAATATAGCAATATTGTCACCCAACCATAGGCACAAAGGCCACCCTCGAGCACCTTAACCTTGACAGACAAAATAATTATGGAAGCAATCCAATAGCCAATCAAGGTAGAGCACCTTTCTCCAAGGCTAGCGCACCAAGAAAGAATAACCAAAGACCAAGTAGAAATTCCAAACCATAACCAAGAGATAGCCCAAGCCAAAACCAAAATGTCAGTTGTTGCAGCGGCATCTGTAGTTCCTCTCCAAACTTGCACACCACTAGTCTTATGCAGTTGTGTGTGTGAGAGTGACAAGTGAACTCTATCACCCTCTATTTATACTTCTCTATCTCACTTGACTGGGCTGATTTCTCTTTTTGGAGGCTAATAAATCAATATCAAATATTATCTTGAGCCAACTTATCTCCTAAGGTTATTTTCCAACGTTTTAGGGTTTCTCTTGCTTCCTGAAATATTCTAGTCTTGCCAAAGGTTATACGTGGAGGTTAATACCTCCCGTAGCTACCATAATATCAACAAGGACTGAGTGGAGTACTAATGCAAGAAGGTCGAGTTATCACATATATTTCAAGGAAACTAAGAATTCATGAAGAGAATTATGCAACACATGTTTTGGAATTATTAGTGATTGTCTATGCCTTACGAGTTTGGAGACATTACCTTATTGGATGGAAATTCAAATTGAAAGCCGACCATAGTGGATACAACATATTTTTACACAGAGTGACTTGAACACACGATAAAGACATTGGTCATATCTTTTAAGTGAGTATGATTTTGAAATCAAGTACATTAAAGGAACAATTAATAGAGTAACAGATGTATTGAGTTGGAGACCACACATTTTCTCAGTAATACCACTAAAAATGAACATTCGAGAAAATATTTTAGCATTACAAATTGATGACGATTGGTACAAGGAAGTAAAAGACAATATCAGACAACATACCATGGTGATACCTAGATATGAGGGTTATTCTTTGGACAATGACAGACTATTAAGATATAATGGAAAAATTTATGTACCACCAAATGAAGAAATGTGAAATTTAATATTGAACGAAGCTCATCGAGAAGTGTATATGGCCCATCCTGGATTCACGAAAATGTGGCCAGGTCTTAAACCATTATTCCTTTAAAACAAAATGAAAACTGATATAGTTAACAATGTGGTGAGATGTCTTGAATGTCAACAATTGAAGGCTAAACATAGACATCCAACGACATTATTGCAGCCACATGTGATTCATGAATCAAAATGGGAAGTCATATCGATGGATTTTATTGTTGGATTTCCATTGACGGGAAGGAGACACAATTCTATCTTTGTAGTTGTCGACAATTTGACGAAGAGTGCGCATTTTATTCTAGTTCATAGGACATATCAAGCACTTGATATAGCTAGAATTTTTGTTAATGAAATTGTAAGATTGCATGGTGTATCGAGGAAGATAATATCTGATTGAGGATCAATATTCATTGGACGTTTTTGGACTAGTTTCCAAGAGCCATTGGGCACATAATTAAATTTAGTACAACATATCACCCCAAAACTGATGGAAAAACAGAAAGAATGAATCAAATTCTAGAAAATATGCTTTGAATGTATGTTATGGATCACATGAACGTTGGGAAGGATTTTTACCATTGGTAGAATTTTTGTATAATAACAGTTACCAGAGTTCGATAAGGATGACACCTTTTGAGTTTCTATATGGACGACCGTGTAGGACACCTTTGAGCTAAGATCGACTAGAAGATAGGGTCTTAGTGGGACCATAAGTGATTCAGGAAAGGGAAGATCAGATGCGAACCATAAAGAAAAGGATTAAGGAAGCGCAAGACATAAAAAATATTTATGCAGATGTGCATCGAATAGACTGCAGTTATGAGGTTGGTGATAAAGTGTTCTTGCGGGTGAAGCTGCATAAGAGTTCGATTAAGTTTAGAAATGGCACTAAACTCTCTCTAAGGTTTGTGGGACCTTTCAAGGTTATAGAAAAGAAAGGATCATTGGCTTATCGACTAGCCTTACCTAATTCTTTGGGGTGCATGCACGATGTGTTTCACGTTTCAGTTTTAGGTCATTATATTTTAGATCCATCAGATGTTATTGATTTGAGTTCATTACAGGTATCATATGAGAGTGCTCTCATAGAGGAGATAATCCGCATATTGGACCATCACACTTGACAACTACGATGTCAATTGTTTGATTAGGTCAAGGTCTAGTGGGACAATTATAGTCCACATTCTACCACTTGGGAGGATGCACATCTAATGGTCAACAGTTTCCATATTTATTTGAAAGTTAGATTGATAGATTAGTAGTAGTTATGTTTATTATTTTCATTGTTAGATTGTATAAACTTTGGGACGAAGTTTAAAACAAGAGGGGGTGTATGTAACATCCAGATTTCAACAACCATTCCTCCTCTCTCTTTTTTTTTTGAGTGATTGAACCACTAGGGTTCCTCTCGCACCCTTGAGTACAGGTTGCGGCCATCTGCTGCCATGAGAGCGCCTGGGGGTGTGGAGCTGCCTCCCCCCCCTCCGATATCTGTTGAATCCTCCTTCAATAGGATCGTCGCCTAGCAAGGGAAGAAGATGGAGGTCCCATCGATCCCGAAGTTCATCAAAAATCTAGACACCATTCCTGAAATAGATCTCCCTGAAGAAGAACCAATGAAAATTTCCCTAGCTCTGGCTGAAAAGGGGTTGGTCGGACAGTTCATGGGCCTTTGGCCCTCAGCAAAAACTACATATGATTGGATCCAACGTAACTGGAGGCCCCAAATTAAGAATAATGTGACCTGCTATGCAGTCGGAAGAGGCTTCTTCATATTTGAGTTCATAACCAAGGAAGATCGGGATCTAGTATTCAGGAGTGGCCCATACTTCATGGGGACTCAGGGATTATACCTCAACAGATGGACCCCGAACTTCGATCCGTCAGTAGACGTCCCCAAAGAAGTTCCAGTTTGGGTCCGCCTACCCAACCTTCCAGTTCATTGCTAGAATCTTCCCTCCCTTCAAAAGATAGGAAATGGGCTTGACCGCTTCATTGACAAAGATGATAATAAATCTCAGTATACCTGCGCAAGGATATGCGTAGAAGTAGATCTGGAAGTTGTCCTCCCAGAAGCTGTAAAAATCAAGGTTGGATCTTGGAAACACTACCAAAATCTTGACTACGAACATATCTCGTTCAAATACAGACACTTCCATGAGCATGGCCGCTTTCGGAGGCACTGCTCTAAGGCCCAACCGCCGGACCAAGAGGCTTTAGGAGGCTGGAAAAGACTCAAAAAGGGCAAGGCAGCCCCGAAATCAACTGAGAAAAACAATGTAGGCCCTTCGGAAGCCCCCCAAAAAGAAACCTCAGACAAAGAGAAGCCAAAGGAGAGCTTTACGTTAGATCCAACCTCCGGGAATGCAGAGGCTCAAGAAGAGGAAGCTGCCCAAGAGAAGGAAATAAAAGAACCTGAGAAATATACCAGCAAAACCTCCTCAGAGGACAACACAAAAGAAAAAGAAGGAGAAGAAGGGCACATTAGTCATGGCTCGGATTCTGAAGGAGACTCTGAAGAAGAAGGCATCGAATCAGGCAGCTCCCAAGTCACCCCAGTCAAAGCTCCTAAGGGGCGGAAATCAAAGAAAAAAAAAAAAGAGGAGCAAGCCTACCAGGACGTGCTCCAAGGCTCTCAGAAGACCATCAAAGGAATGATAATCATTAGGACCATAAGGAAACAAGGTCAGGCTCCAAAGGGAGCCACAGCCCCCCAAGCCAATAAATAATGAAATACGTCTCCTGGAATTGCAGAGGGCTAGGTAGCAATATGAAAGAAGAATCCCTGAAAGACATCATGAGATTGTATTTGCCCGAAATCCTTCTCATCCAGGAGACAAATTTGGAGGAATCTATTATCCTCCAGGCAAGTAAATCTTTTTGGAAAAAAGGCCACGGAATAGCTATTAGCACAAGAGGTGCATCAGGAGGGATAGCCACCTTCTGGGACAATGCCATCTTTGACCTAATCACTGAGGAAAGAAACATGCACTAGCTCTACACCCAACTTCTCCACAAAGACTCCAGTCTTCAAGTAAGTATGTTCAATCTTTATGTCCTAACTTTGTTTTTTGAAAAAGGATTCTGTTGGGACTCCCTAAAGTCCTTTATTAGCATGCAAAACCCATAAAATGTCATTATTGCAGGTGATCTCAATGTAACCCTGGCAGCAACAAAGAAAAAATGGGCCTCCCTGGTCAGAGACCCAGCCCGAGAATGGGTTGAGGACATTATCCTCAACTGGGATCTGGAAGACATAAAACCCACCCAAGGAAAATTCACTTGGACCAATAAAAGATTGGGCCCAGGGCATATTGTTTCCTACCTTGACAGATTCCTCGACCAGTCCTCCTTTCTGACCCTTGGGTTGTTAGCCTCCTCTAAAATTCTCCCAAATTACGTCTCAGACCATAAGCCCATTATTCTGGAGCTCTCCCTTGAAAATAAACTTGGACCTATCCCTTTCAGGTTCATCCCCCTTTGGATTCAGCAAGAGGGTTTCTAGGAGATTGTTGCCATGGCCTGGAATAGGCAAATCCAAGGTTCTCCCTTCTTCGTTTGGGAAGAAAAATTTAGAGGTCTCAAAAAAGACCTTAAAACTTGGGATAAATCTCTAAAGTCCCCCTCCTCTTCAAGAAAAGAAGCGTAGGATTCTCTTGAGATCCACCAAATGGAAATGGAGAACAAGGTTGTGACCCAAGCTCTGGTTCACAAAGAAACGGATCTTCAAAAAAACTTTCATAGAGCTTTCAAGATGAAGGAAGAACTCTGGAGACTAAAATCCAGAGGCCTCTGGCTGAAAGCCGGTGACAAGAACATAAGCTACTTCCATAAGAAAGCCGAGGCTCGGAAGAAATTCAAAGCAGTAAAAGATATTAAGTATCAAGGAAACCTGATAAAAGACTTCGAAGGAATAAATAAAGATTCCCACTCATTCTACAAAGACCTCTTCACTGCTCCAGACGAAAAACCACTTGATGGTTTCTCCTACCCGCTCACCCTCATCCCTTAGCTTGTCCATGATTCAGATAATCAGAAGTTGACTGCTCCTATCAGCTTCAACGAACTTCAAAAATCCTTAAATCATATGGATGCAGACAAGGCCCCTGGTCTGAATGGCTTCACAACAAGGTTCTACTCGACCTGTTGGTTAACCATTCAAAAAGACCTTCTAAAAATGGTCAGAAAGTCTCAAAGTTGCAGCAATCTTGAAAGCACCAACTCGGCCTTCCTCGCCCTGCTCCTGAAAGAAAAAGGGGCCTGAAACTTCAGCAGATTCTGTCCCATCTCCCTGTACACCACCAGCTACAAAATAGTCACCAAAATCATCACCAACCGGCTAAAGAAGTTGTTTCCCTCCATCATTCCTGAGAACCAAGGCGGCTTCATAAAAGGGTGTTAGATCCTGGACAATATAGTGCTGGTCCAAGAAGCCATTCATTCTAGCTGTCACCAAAAAGAAAAAGGCATGATCATTAAGATGGACTTGGCCAATGCCTTTGACAGAGTGAGGCAGGATTTCTTGTTCAAAGTTATGGAGAAATTCGACTTCTCCAAAAACTTCATAAATTGGGTAAAAGCCTATATAGACTCCCCCTGGATTGCTCCTCTTGTCAACGGGCGATCCACGAACTTCTTTCAAGCCATGAGAGGCTTAAGGCAAGGTTGCCCTTTGTCCCCTCTCCTCTATGCTATCCAAGCTTCAGTGCTCAGTTTTCAGTTGGATCATTGCCAACAGACCCACTCCCTCTCCGGCCTCAGGATGGTTCAAAATGTAAAGGATATAAACCATGCTCAGTTTGCCGATGACACCTTACTCCTAGGGGGAGAACGTCTCATCTTCGCTAGCTACTTTAAAAGAGAGCTGGAAATTTACAAAGATGTTTCTGGAAACAAGATAAACACCCAAAAAATTAAGATCTATGGGTGGAACTACCCAGCATGGGAGATGGCAGAAATCGCCCGCCTGCTAGAAATGGAAGGATCCCTGGCCTGGGATTCGTTCAAGTACCTCAACATTCCGATCTTCAAATCTGCGCCCAAAGATGCTCATTGGATGCCTCTCCTGGACAAGCTAAGAACCAGAATTCAAGATTGGGGAGAAAACTGGTTAAATATTGCATGGAAGGTAGTTCTTCTCAAGTCTTTCCTTACTAGCATCCTCATTTATCATAACTCTATTCCTCTAGCCCCTAAAGCCTTCATCAACAAAGTGGATGCTATGTTGAGAATATTTCTGTGGGGAGGAGGAAGGCAAACCGAGAGGAAGCTCCACTTAGTAAACTGGAACAAGATTAAAAAACCAATTCCGGAAGGTGGCCTCCAAATTTGGGATATCACTACTCAAAATTTGGAAATGGGTTCCAAGCTTCTCTGGAACTTAGTTTCCGGGAAAACCTCTTGGAGCAAGAAAATGCTTTGGAAGAAATACTTCCAAGGGAAGTGAAAAAGATGCCTGGACCAACCTCCAAGATCCAAAGAGGCTCGCTTATCTTCACTCTGTGCCTCAGAGCCCTTGAGCACTTCAAGCCAAAGTTGCACTAGATCCCTAGGAATGGGAAAAACATAAGAATTTGGGAGTATTCGATCCTCTATGACCCACCTATTGGCCAATCGGAAGAGATGTCTAACATAAAAACTTGGCTTCAGAACAGAAACCTACACACATTGTGGGACATATCCAGTTGGGAAAATGATTCAGAAAGAAGTTGGGATAGCTGGAACCTTGGAGACTACCCAGAAATCATGGAAGTTGAATTCAGAAATTTGATAGAGTTACTTCATGGGAAGTCCCCTCTAAAATCCCATGCAAAGGACAAAAGATGATGGGGCTCCTCCTCAGGAAAATACTCTGCAACAGAAGGATATTTCTCCATTCAAGATACTCTACATGTTCCCCCAGACCCCACCCAATGGAAGTTTATATGGTCCTTCCCCTCCATTCCAAAAATAGACTTCTACTCTTGGACCCTTGCTCATAACAGTGCCCTCACCAGCGAAAATCTTAGAAGAAGGGGATTTTAGGGCGCCCCTCAAGATGCCCACTGTGCTTAGCGGATGAAGAAACCACTGATCATTTGCTATTAAATTTCCCCTTCGCTACAGAATTTTGGAAAGAAGTTCTATGTCTAGGGCCGGACAGACTCGCTCTGCCTACTACAATCTCAGACCTGCTTCATTCTTGGGACTCCAGATCTACCTTCAACTTTTCCAAAAAAGGCCTCCTAAGGACTTGTTGGATGTGGCTGACTAAATTTACTTGCTGGAAGATATGGCTTGAGAGGAATAATAGAATCTTCAGGGAGGAAAGTTGCATACCTCACAGGGTGGATACCAAAATCAGAGCACTCCTAGGTGAGGCCTTGGAAGCTAAGGTAAATCTCATAAATTCATCTACCCTGGATGTTGATTATGATCTTTGGTTGAAAGGCCTGGTCCCCATCCCAAAGCTCAGTTCCCCTCCCATCCCTCATGCCACTGTTAATTGGAAAATTTGGCTGGGAGAGCAAGACTTTTTCAAGTGGAGGTCGACCTTGGGGGATCACTGTATTTTCTTTGACGGTGCCTCAAAAGGTAATCCCATAGCTGCTAGTGGTGGAGGAGTGTTGTTGAGCCCTGAGGGCCTTATTCATCTGAACTATTCCTGGGGGCTTGGCCATGACTCCAACAATAGAGAAAAGGCCCTTGCGCTCTGGCAAGGGATCAAGTTGGCCATAATCAATAACATCCACTCCATCGTGGTCTTTGGGGACTCCCGACTCATTATTCAGGCATTGGTTTCAAAAAGGAATCCGTCCAATATTTTTCTCTCCACCATCATCAGCAAGATCAATCTCCTCCTCCCCAACTTCAATAAAATCAATTTCTACCACATCTTAAGGAATCTAAACTCTATGGCAGATCATGAAGCCAACATAGGCATGCTCTTGAGCAAGAGCTCCCTATTAGTCGATGGGACATAAACCAACTGTTTCATTCCATAATCCATGATGGCGACCTGCTGGTCAAGAATAATCATGAATTGGGATCTAGTCGCACCAAAGAATCTCCTCTCCTGGAGGATCTCAAAGAGAGTCCTTTTAAGATCTGGTACCTGCTCAAGCACAAATATTCCTCAAAGGCATTGAGTACTCTCTATACTTTTAGGAACTTCCTTCATAAATCTCAAGAACCCCGTGACTCCACCAACAAGTTGGGCATCTACATAATCAGGAATCCATTCCATCCTTCTGCTCATGCAGCCTTGTTCTCCTAGAACCTCTCAAGGAATATTGACTCTCTGATTCCTCATACGATGGCCTCCCTAGCCTCAAGCTCCAATCCTGGTCCATCGGTTGAGGAGCGTCTCCAATATTTCCAGTCAAAAATGGAGAAGCTTAAGGCTCAAGTTCATGACCAAGCCAGAATCATGCTAGCCATAGACAGCTCGGACCAGAAAAATTGGGACCGGCTCAACCAGGAACTCTTCAAGCTCCGGGAGAACTTCAATGAAGCCAAAGAGGCCGATGAAGAATTCACTGAAGCCACGAATGTGTAGTTTAAGGACACGACCATTGCGCACGGAAACTTCAGAAACCATTTATGCATTCTGGAAAATACTGTAAAGAGGCTCCCTGGGGAATGCCCCAAGAAACCACCAACGTCAATGAGGTTTTTTCAGTTGTTTGAAGGCCTTATGCCTGTCTTTGACTACTCTGTATTGTATCCCTGAGCTTCTTTCAGCGAGTTAAGCACTTGCTTTCTCAATAGTGCTCTGATCATCGATCTCTGTCTCCTTTGTACTAAAAGCACCCGGCAACTGTTTTGTCGGTTTCTATTTCAATCCATAACCGTTACTGTCAAAAAAAAAAAAACATCCAGATTTCATTGACCACATTTCCGTAAAACTGATTTATTCTTTGAGGACACTTGCGTGCAAGTGATCCGGCTAAACATGGTACTATATGATTAACTAATTTGGTTTATGAGTTAAAGTTTATGTTATGATTGAGTATTGAAATTTTTATATGTTATTAATATTGATGTATACCATTGACAGGTATTATGATGAGGTTTCCTGAGTGTACAAGAAACATGACATGATGAGGATGTTGATGGCATCGATAGAATACCTTGGACTTTGGATTGTGTGAGGGAGTGGAATTTGGACTTTGATTATGAGTAATTGATTTTATTACGCATGTATTATGATGATGATTTCAGTTATGGATTTCATATATAAGAGTTATTAATATTATTTTGTCAATGGATGCAAGCATGGTAATTCTTGTTAATCCGACTCACATATGGAGTAAAGGGGTCATACATAGATATTAGATCAATTAGGGACAGGTGTGGCAACGTCCCTGTCACTGCCAAATAACACTCTCATTGCGACCTGAACTAAAGGTTAACGACTACCTTGTTCCTGAGAGGTTCACAATGTCATAAGAGAAAACTGAGATAATCACTTACACAGATTTTTGAGGGGTGAAAAATAAGTCGGATTTTGTATTCCTCAGTAAGCCCTTAGTCTCACACAAGGTCGACAAATGGATTATTGACTCCAAGAGTCAGACAACTTCCAAACTATGTCAAAAATGAACAACATAAGGAATGGCGAGTGATACCCTTGGAGCACATAGGTGTGTCTTGAAGGGCATGTCACATGAATAAAATTAATAAGTTAATAAAAATCTAGAAGACCATAGAGAATAAAATGAATACTTAGAACTGTTAGAAAAGAGAATATTAATTTATAAAACAGAAACATGATAAAAAAAAATTTAACTGAAACAGATAATTTTATTTGAAAATGGGGTCGACTAGGCCAAGGACGAATCAACCGTCATTACAAGGGAACAAATTCCCGCTTAATCTGAATACATCATTTCATTCTTACATAGATATGAGAAGTGGAATATCTGAAGCTACGGGATAGGGATCCACAAGGGGGTGTCGTCATTTTTCCTGAGCACTCTTGAAGGAATTTGGCAGCCCATATTCGCCTTTGCATACGCTTCCTTTTTCGATCCATGGAGGATGTGGAAAAAGCGAGGGGAGGAGAAGTCTTGCAGCACTTGACGAAGTCTTTGTAAGTCCTTGTTGATTATTGGGTTTCTGAATTGATCATTCATGTTTAAAATCTTAATCAAGATTTCAGAATCTCCAAATATTAGTATTTCTTTAATGCCATTTTCACTTGCTATCTGACAATATTTTAGCAGCCCGAGAATTCCAGCCTGATTATTTTTTCTCTAACCAAGACCCCAACTAAAACTGTCTTTTCAAATTCCATCCGAGGAGTAAATCACTCCACCTGCTCCTTCTTTCCTTGGATTTCCCTTGGAGGCTCCATCGAAAAATATTGAGGCTATGCTTTGCCTCCTCCACCAATCTTGAAAAACTGCATCTTTGTCTCGCAAATGCCAACTTGTAGTTTTGGAAGGGCGAGCAACGGTTTGAGTTCTATCTCGGAAGGTGAAATTTCCAGTCCATTTCTTTTCTTCCGGAAGAAGAGTAATTTATTTCGTGGCGAAGTGATTTTCCACTGTTTCAAGTAGAAGAGCTTTTGGTTTCACTACCACCATTGAGGGGGAAGGAGACATGTTGTTGAAGATCCGATCGTTTCTAGCCAGCCATGGTTTCCAGCAAATGTATTTGGGGATGGCCTGCTAAATTCTTCTCCAGGTTGGACTACTTTGAATCTCTTGAGGGTAGCGTGCCTTCCATGAGGAAAATAATTCGACCACTGAGATCTCTCTCGGGGTTGTGGCATTAAGGCCTTGAAGGGAGGTTTTCCATAATTCTTGAGAGAAAGGAAAGTATACAAATAAATGATCCATCATTTCAAGTGCTTGGAAACACATGGGGCATCTATGAGGTCCAATGAAGCCTCTTTTTGCCAGATTTTCACCTGTTAAAATTTTCCTGTGCATTAAAACCCAACTAAAGAAGTTTACTTTAGGGAGGCTGAGGGGGTCCCAGACCTACTTCCATAGGGTCGTTGTCTCATTCGAAGCTTGTGGGGGATGCAGAGTGTTATTACCTTGAGCTACTATGTAGAAACCGGATTTTCCCCATCCCTATTTATCCCTTGAGAGGAGATGTACAGGTGCGCAATCCGTCAATGCAACAAGGAGGAGGGATTTTTGCAAATGCATTTGGTTTGGGATGGCCAATAGATCCCAGCTTTTCCATCTTCTTGAATCATCTCACGTAGAGATATCTGCTATTTTTTTGATGTCATGCTGAGATAGCCGCACGCGGATTTATTTGAGGTCGTCTAACTTGGTGAGGGGGGTGTTGCCCATAATGTTGTCTTGCCATAGGATTTTTTTTTTCCTTCCCTGGGATTCAAAATAAATGCTTATGAAAGGGTTCTAGACCACGCCTACAAAGATTACAGATCGAGGTTCCTTTAGGGATGTTCGCTGCCTGGAGGTTTCTCATAGAGGCATCATTGAGATGTTTTTTTTTAAGAGTTTTCTTACTGGATGTCTGTGGTTTGCATATAGATTCCAAATGATTTTTCCTCCCAGTGCTAAGTTTGCAAGCTCGGGGTATCTTGCCTGTAGGCCACCTTCAACATAGGGGCATTTGACAGTTTCCCAATTGACCAAGTGGTATTTCTTTTGGTTTCCTTTACCTCCACGCCAGAGGAAGTCTCTAATTATCTTTGTGATATGAATTGTGATCGTCTTCGAGGCCAGGAGAAAGGAATCCTGGTTAATTAGCAGGGAGGATAAGAATCATTTTATGAGGGTGAGTTTCCAAGCATTGGTGAGCCACTTCCCTCCCCAATATGATATTTTAGCTTCGAATTTGCTTATAATTTCTTCCCACAGATACGCTTTTTTGGAGCCCAGGGTTAAGGGGAGTCCTAGATACTTTATTTTTTTCCAAGAAGCATAGTCCAGGAACCCCAGGTGAAGGGATATTCGTTGAATTGTTTGTTGTTTTGTATTCCACCCATACACTACACTTTTCCTTTTGTTGATGAGTGCTCCAGAGATGCTGCAGAAACTCTGAAGAATTTCGTTGAAGTTTTTTGCAATTTTTGCTGAGGCTCCACCCAACATGAGAGATTCATTTGCAAAGAGGGCATGATTGATTGGGTCAATTCCCTTCATCTTCCTAATGCCTGGGACCGAGCCAGTCCTGTTTTCAGCAGTCAAATTCCTTCTTAGAGTATCAACCATCAAGATGTATAGGAAAGGGGAAATAGGGAAGCCTTGCCTTAATCCCCTCGAGGCTTGAAAATAGTTTGTCGGTCTACCATTTACTAGAGGGGCTATCCAAGGATTTTCAGTGCATGATTTTATCAAGTTAACAAAGTTAGAGACAAACCCAAAAGAGAGGATAACTTTGTAAAGGAAGGAGAGGTTTACACTGTCGAAAGCATTTTCCATGTCGAGCTTTATCAACATCCCTTGCTCCTATCGTTGGTGACTGGAGTGCATGGCTTCTTGGAACTTTATTACATTTTCGAGAATATGTCTCCCTTTGAAAAATCCACCTTGCATGGGGGAAATGAGATTCTCTATCACGGTCTTGATTCTATTTGCCAAAATCTTGAATAAGATTTTATAAGAAGCGTTGCAAAGCGAGATAGGTCTAAATCTTTCGAACGAGCTAAGATTAACTTCTTTGGGGATTAAAGCAAGGAAGGTGGAGTTAGTGTTGCCTCCTACTTTATCTCTTTGGTGAAATACTTTAATAATCCTCAATAGATCTATATTTATTATGTCCCAACAAGCTCTATAAAAATTTATTGTGAATCTGTCAAGTCCTGGGGCTTTGTTAGGCTCCATGGACCAGATGACATTGTAGATTTCTTCTTCAGAAAAAGGTTTCATTAGGACTGAATTGTCATTCCTGCTTATAAAAGAGGGAATGTGTGAGAGGAAATCTATGATAACCTCATCACAGCCAGAGCCTTCTTCCTTGTAAAGTCTCTTGAAGTGAGTTTCTACTGCAACCTTGAGCTGATCAAACCATTTTTGGATCAATCCATCTGGGGAGGCAATTTTAGAAATGTGGTTTCGGGAGAGGCAGGTTTTGAACCATCGATGAAAGAATGAAGTGTTTCGGTCTCTAGATTTTAGCCACAAGCTTCAGGACTTAAGCTTTAAATACTCTTCTTCAAGGTGAAATGCACGAAAAAAAATTCTTTGGGCAACTTGTTCTTTCTCTAGATCTGAGTTGAAGATGTCTTTAATCTCCATTTCATCTTGCAAATATGATAACTTTTGAACAGTCTCATGTTTGTGACTAAGTGGAGTATTCATGGGATTTTTAACCTAGGATTTCAATGCATTTTTTGTTTCTTTTAATTTTTTCTCCCACACAAACTTGGAGACCCTATAATAGAAGAGGACCAAGCTGAGTGGACAGTTTCAAGAAATACCTTCTTTTCGATCCAAAGAGGGTTGAACCGGAAAGGGATTGGGCCCATATTTTCTTCTTCTTCCAAAATCAAGAGGATGGGTTTGTGATCGAAAGTCAGTTTTGGAAGGATCTTGGAAGAGATTATCCTCCTTTCATTTAGAAATGTGCTCTGGATTAAGAATCTGTCCAAGCGAGCTGAGATGTGATCAACCCCAACTCTATTGTTTGTCCGTGTATAGAGTCCTTACAAAGGCTTGAAGTCAAGGAGGTCCCACTGATGGACTAGATCCTCTACGAAGGGGAGCATTTGGTCCCTGATGTTGTTGCCTCCTCTCTTTTCTTTTGGTTCAAATACAATATTCAGATCTTCGGCTAGAATGATGTTCGAAGGAGAGAAAATCTCTAAAAAATCTGTTAGCGTTTGCCAACAATCTTTCTTCTCAGAGTACTTGACAGGAACATAAAGATTGAAGAGTGAGAGAGAAATCTTACTTGGAATATGTTGGAGTTCAATGAATATCCAATGTTGGGTCTCGAAGGATATTTCTACATGAAATTTGTCTTTCTCCCACAAGGTTGCAAGGCCACCTGAAGAGCCCCTTGCGTTGATGGCTTTCCCTGCATTTTTCTTCCATTTTTTATTGTTGATTTCTAGAAGGGTGTCCCCTTCAATTTTTGTCTCTTGGAGCAAGAGGATCTCAAGAGGGTCGATGTTTAGAAGGTCTTTGACTGCTTTAGCCTTCGATGGATTCCCCAAGCCTTTGCAATTCCAAGAGACTATACTCATTATTTACTGGAGTGGGAAGGACCTCCCTTGGGGGGCCTTGTTTTGATATTCCTTCCAATGGACATTTCGATGGTGGGTTGGCTTCCTTTCATTTTTTTCCTCTCGGCTTCTTCTTCTCTTGATTCTTTATGAGATTTTATCCCTGCTCTTTTTGAGGGTCTCTCAAAAGACTCATCCTCCAAGGATCCAGAGATTTCCAACGATTTCTTTTTTATTATATCTGTGTAGGAAGGGGAGGAGGAGGCTCCAATTGGGAAGCCGGAAAAGATCTCAACATTATTT
This sequence comes from Picea engelmannii, assembly GCA_009831015.1. Classification (NCBI taxonomy): domain Eukaryota; kingdom Viridiplantae; phylum Streptophyta; class Pinopsida; order Pinales; family Pinaceae; genus Picea; species Picea engelmannii. Next base: position 107,924 of record ML798382.1, on the reverse strand, counting down.
TTTCCTTTTATGGGAGAGAGGATCTATTGTTCAATTTCCTCGATCATTGGGTCCGAGATTTCTCGGGGGTTGCTGAGGATTTCGAAGGGGTTTTTGGAAGCCTCTAGGATTGGGAGGGCTGAGCTCCCTTCCCCTGGGGAATTCCCTGCCGTGGGGGCGCCAAAGCCTTTTGACATCCCTTTCCCATTGGATCTATTGTTGTGTTTTGACGAGGCTTCTTTCTGGACCTGTGTCCACTGGTCACCTTTCAATATTTCCACCTCCTCCTCGGCTTTCTTTTTGCAATACCAGGCGAAGTGACCGTAGCCGTGGCAATACCCGCATTTAAATGGAAGTTGTTCATAGTCTAGTTCTTGAATGTAAGACCAGTCTGCAACCTTTATTTGAATGGATTTCGAGAGCCCCAACTCCAGATCAACTTCCACACATATTCTTGCATAAGAATATTGTTCCTTTATGTCTGCTTTGTCTATGTATTTTCCGAGGGTGTTTCCAATGGATTCTAGAGACTTCGAATTCCAGCAATGCAGGGGTAAATGAGGAAGGTGTACCTAGATCGGAAAAACTGAGAGAACATCTTGCGTTGGATCGAAATCTAGAGACCATTTGTTCAGGTACAAACCTTGAGGGCCCATAAAATATGGTCCATTCTTGAAGATGAGGTTTCTGTCTTCTAGATTGTCAAAAACAAAAATGAAGAATCCCATGTCGACCAAATGGATTTTGATGCCTTCCTTTACTAGTGGACTCTAGTTCCTCTGTGTAAACAATGTAACACAATGTATGAATATAATATATGTTGGTTTTCCCA
>ML798382.1:77598-96246 GCA_009831015.1 Picea engelmannii | reverse complement strand
GAATGGTTCTTGTGTCACTCTGTGGAGTGAGTGACTTATCCAGCATCATGTCTGATTACTCAGATGGAGTATGGTTTCAAGAGATGATGCAACTGATGACATTGATAGTGATGATGGTGCTCATGATCTATTCATGAGATAGTCTATACGACTATGTTGATGCTACCGGGTGAATGGTATGTTTGTGCTCAATACCATTACCTTCAATACCTCCCTAGTTAGGAGGGAGTGTTGATATTATGGTAGCTGTGGGAGGTATTTACCATCATGTGTAAACCAAACGAGAATAGAATATTCCGGGAAGCAAGAAGAAACCTTAATTAATTGGTTAATAACCCTAGAAGACAAGTCGGCTCAAGAGGATAACTTGTATTAGGTTATTAGCCTCCAAGAGAAGAAGTCGGCTAAAGGAAATATTATATACTAAGTAAATAGGCACACAGAATGAGAAGTCGACCCAAACAGTTTGCCAAATTTAGTATAAATATAGGAGGTCAGTCTTCATTTTGGTAGACATTCTCAGAACTGCAGAAGCATCACTTGTGCGCACTGCAGTTGGTCAGTTTGTGCGCAAGTTTGGAGGAGAGTTGTCGTTGCAGTTGCTGCCACTAGAAGATTTTGGTTTTGGCTTGGACTATCTCTTGGTTATGGTTTGGACTCTCTGATAAGCTCTTGCTTGGTGAGCTATCCTTGGAGAAAAGTGTGCCACCCTTTGTTTGGCTATCTAGCCTAGGGTTTGCTTCTGGAATGATTCTCTGTCAAGGTTAAGGTGCTCGGGGGTGGCTTTGGCTTATGGTTAGGTGACAATAGTGATATTGTCTATAGTTAAACGAGCACATCCATCATATTCTAACAAGTCTCCTCTGAAATCTTGGACATCAACATTAAGCTAAGCATATGGACTCGAGATCTACATTCAAGTCTCATCTCAGAGTAGAGGAAAATATTGGTGGAGCGGCACCGAAAAAGTCATATTAAGGAGGTATTTGTTTTTGTAAATTTCAATTTGGCTAGCTAGGGCTTGTAACTCAATCTCTCATTTTTTTAAGGATCGCATCTCCATGAATTTTATTTTAAAAGAAACCATGGTCCTCATTCAAAATGTGTAAAGCTAAGTTCGTGGATAACTTCGACACGTAAGCAAAGACATAAATGATAGAGCACATGTTGACGTGGCTTCACAATGTTTTAGTGTCACCTAACTGTGTTTCACAATTACTATTGTTTCCCTTCGTTACATCTTCAGACTTTTCCTGATTAAATTCTGTTGAAGAATCATGTGTAGAATTGGTGGTGGAAATTAGATTTCTGTGAGAAACCAAGACTCTACAACTATTACTCAAACTTCACGCAATCTTGACCACCGACCTGTTCCTAAACGTAGCAATGTAAAAGTCTTCTCTTCTTTGAACTTCGGCTTTGGAGGGAAACAATTTGGCCGACATCTATTACACGTCTGCCAGTCTATCTGCGTTTAGTTGACTTGGAGATTGGATGCTCTTGATCCAATATTTGATTAATTACTCTATAAGTATTTCTATTAGAAATTGAATAATTCTAGATCTCTCTATATATAATAAAATTATAATTGCATTAATGAAATAGAAAGTGAAATGGATTTAATGATTTTATATTAGGATTTTATATAATGATTTTATATTTAATGAAATAGAAACAACAAAATGGATTTAATGATTTAAATTAATGATTTTATTGGAATATAAATTACAACCTGAGCTTTCGACATAAATAAATAATGCACAAGTTGTGCAACCAACCTTAGGTAAAGTAGATAGATGAATATACATGTACACCTTATTTCTACACTAGATAGAATCATTTAGAATTAGTATTAGAGCATTAATTAGTTCTTGATTAAATAAGGGTGATGTATTACTTTATTTACATGTTTATAATGTTGAATTTAGTTTCCTAAATTGTAAATTTATTCTATGATTATCTAATTAATGTTATATTCTTGTATGTTTGCTTACTCTTTTTGATTAGATCAAAAGGGTCTTGACAATATCTTTATGAATCTTATATAGTTCAAGTTTATTTAGCTTGATTTTCACCAAGCATTCTCCAAGAGATGTATGGGAAGTTGGAACTTCAACTTCAAAGGTGAAGAGAGAATTTACTCAAGGAATGGATTAGATTCCATGCTCAATGGTAGCATTTGATTTTTTCATTTATTTTATAACCATCTCAATTTTAATGTTTCCCCTTTATTTTATTTTTTTTGTTTTATCAAGCAATCTTGTTGAGCCTTGGTTTTGACATGTTTACAATGACCATTTAACCACTTTCATATGTTTTATCCTTTCATCCCCATTCGTTTTACCATTCATATTATCATATATCACCCATTTTATCCACTTTCACTTCATGTGAGCTTCATGAGACATGTGATCATTAATTTTGTTGATTCTCATATTTTGGTGGATACCTAGAATAGATTTTGTGGTTGCCTAACTGTTTCCAAAGTTTAAGTAGATTTTTTTCACTTTACAGAAATCCCATAAAAATCTCTAGAAATTCAGTATTTTCAAAATGTAGCTTTTCTACTGAAATTCTTGTAGCATATTGTTTCCAGGGACAGTCTTTGCACATCATTTAGGAGTAAATGAGGCCAAATTAAGAAATTGAGACATGAGTTGTGTGAAAAATATAACCATTTAGATGAATCACAAGCAAAGTTCTCAAAAAACGCGCAATAAGGGATGTACAAGCATGTTTTCAAAGAAGATTTTATGACAATTTCTAAAATTCCTGTAGTGGTCATTTACAAAATTATTCATTGATTTGCATGGTTGTGCCTAGTAAGGACAAAATACGACATATGGGTTTTGTTTAGAATAGTGTTTTTATGCTTTCATGCCAATTACATCGCCTCAACTCTCAACAAAAAGGTCATGGGTCTCCGGTCAAAGTTTCAGTTAACACTCCTTGTACAAACGATTCCATCACGATTTCTTTGGTTATATGTTTTAATAGTGGGCTCCACATCACCCATCAACTAGATCACGCTTCTACCTTTGTCAACACTCCAACAAGAAGAAACCATCAATTGTCTTAATCCAAGTAAAAACACAAATGTGATGGTTGTGAGATCCATGTGTTTAGGGATCGATTCCATATGTATGTAACACTTTTCTTTTAATATATGTATAATGGTATGAATAAATAGAGGAGATATGAAATATGTGGAGGGAGAGTTACACTAGTAAATAGACTGAGGAGGAAGATCGTTGTATAGAAGATTATACTTTGTAATTTCTGAATATTTTGCATGTCGAAATAAAGAGACATTTGCTAAAGTTCTAAACATAGTAATGTAGTTTTTTTCGGCAGTGCTATCCAATTGGGAGGGCCCCTTAATATGGGTATGCATTGCTTCATTTCCTTAGAGTAGTTTGTAACATTTTTATTGTGTGTTGTGTGTTACTTACTTTCAGTAGGATAGTTTCTTTATTGCAAGGTGTTTCATTTATGTTCCCTTGATTTAATATCATCTTTCCTTCATAGACTTGTTGTGTGTCTTAAATGCAAGTGTGGTGTGAAAACATAGTTACAAGAGTATCTAAAACTACCCATAATTAAACGAATTGTAATACACTTGATTATTACAAGAACGTTTTGATTGTGAATAGAATAAAAGACTCTAATAAGTGGTTTTGGATGATTTCAATCTTAATCTCAAGTAGATGGATGAATTCATGTTGCAATGTGATTATTTATGTTTTTGTTGTTCATTCATTTATGCTCTTTAATTTATGTACATGTGTGATTGATCGAGTGCTCTTTTTTTTTTTCAGATATCTTAACAAGTTGACACAATAATTATGATAAAGAAAGAGCTATAGGACTTGAACTTGCAAAATTTGAGATCTCTAGATTTGGTTTTATATTGCAAAATTTGTTTGATTTGATGCTTGATAAGCTACAAGGGTTACTTGAATCATTGAGAGAACTATGTTGTTGCAGGAATATTTCTGATTGAAGTAAAAGACTCTAACTCAATAAATGATTATAGCCTCAATATTTAAGTATGATTCCTGGAAATGATCTATTAAGCAAACCGCATTTTGAATTTAATAGAAGTAGTTTAGAATTCTTAGGAATTAACTACCTAGTTATGTACATGTACATTGCCAGTGTGTCACAAGTTTATGAACTGCCCAATTGATAATTTAATGTCCAGAATTTATGCAAATAAATTGACTGAAAAATCTAATGTTCTTTTAAGATCAATTATTGATTTAGATTTCTAGATTTGAGTTTAATTTTAATTGTTAAATCTTTTATGTTGGATCTCACTTGTGATAACCCTTTAGCTCATGATACATAACCTTTAAGTTGGCATAAGTAAGCTAGTATACCTAGCTGAAATTCTAGTTCTAGATATTGATTTGAACTCGCAACATTTGAAAATCTGATCTGTTTTTACAATGAACTCTAATGTTCTTAATTCACACATCATTAGTTGAGTTTATCACATTAAAATTTAATGCTGAAAAAACATAACATAACATGGGGCTTTTAAAGCTTGTTTTTTATTTCACTTGTTGATAAAGGCTACAATGATTGGGCATATTTTATCAATATTTAGGCACTTTACGATCACAACACTAAACCCAAATGAATCGATGTCATAAGAGATGCAACGATTTGTTTTAGCAAGAAAATTCCAAGGATTGAATTGCAAGTGTGAATACTTCACTCATTTGAATAGTCAACGTTTAACGTAATACAACATTATTTTTAAACGTTTTGGCACACAAATAAACTTAAGCATGTTCTCTAACAAAACATTGCATTGCAATATGGAACGATTTGATATTTGGACTAAACAACTTAGTGTTTACAACTATTTCGTTAAGGGTTTTGTGGCAGCGTTGTCATATTGATGCAGGAAACTAAATTATATGGTTTGGATATAAGACTTATAAGCACTTTGGATGCTTGTACAATTTCCTAAAATCAGTGTATTCACAATGGTCTATGGAACTATATTAATTCACTGGAACTATATTAATTCACTGCCTTAATTTCACATGCTCTGGAATATGTCTTTAATCTTTACAATTTGTCCAAAATGTGGAATTACTACTAATTTGATGTAACTTCCTTGTAATACTGGTAAGTTGAGTTGATCTCATGGACTTCAAAATGTTTTTTTAGAATGGAATAATATGAAGCCTAAGTGATGAGTACAATCCAATTATGTGTGTACATTTTGATAAACTTGAATATACATAACAAAATCTAAGCCATTTAAATAAACTAGACTTGGAATTGCATGGTTAAACGATCTCTCTTTCAAAGGTTAACAATTGATGATGATGTTTATCTCGCTGTCCTAAATTCTAATATATTACAACAATGATATCTTGCACTCATTTCCAATTTCAAACACGCTCCAAATCTACTATATATTATGAAGGATGTTTTATGACATTTTCATGTGATTCATGTTTTCTTTGGTGAAGTAAATTATGTGCAACATCTTACCGTTTTGAGGTCTAATATACATGACAACAATGAACTAATAATACTCTCTTAGGCCATCCATAATCAACATTTGTCTCTTGTGAATGGTATGTTTGATCTAATCTCTTACGTTAACATTCTTGTACTCCAAGACATGTATCTTAAACATTATAAATGCCTTTATATGGGATATAATCATTTCATTGTTATTGGGAAGTTGAATTCTAAGCAAGCTAAATTCACTTTATGCAACATTCTTTTTCAGCATAATATAACAAGCACACGTGTCTCATTTGCATATCATTTGAAGCTTGTTAAATCTAACAACAACATGCACATCTTAACTTGTTTTTATCAATAAGAGTGAGTAAAGGTTGATGGTTGTATTAATCGGTCTAATCTAAGTAACTCTCCATTGCTACAATTGATTGGGCTAGATTTACCTTTAGGGATTCCCCCTAGGCTTGGGTAATTTTTCCTTGGTCTGAAGTGTGGGGAAAGGCTACCGAAGTGACAGTGGGTAGTTTGCATGTTGTACCTCTAGACTCTCATCTTGAGATTAGAACTTTTCCTCCTAGGGTAGAGTTTGAGAGCTAACAATATCTTCTCTATAGATGTGTCAGGATTTGGTAATATATAAATATGTTCACATATCACAATGTGGAGATTGAACATATTCTTTATTATATTTGAACTTGACTCGCACATCATTTTGGCTATTATAAGTTTTTGTGTGGCATTCTGCACAAACTAATCTTCCTTGCTTCGTCAGTGTTTTGTTAGTGTCTTTTTCCCATTTTCCTATACAACCAACTATTATTAGTTGTAAGCTTAGTAGGCATCCATAACTTCCTAGAGAATAATATTTTGCTAATGTTGAGCCTCTTCCATTGTTATATGAGTAGGAGAGCTCATCCAAGAAGCATCAATGCACCCTTGGGAGGGTGGTCTAGAAGTAGTTTCCCTCAAGGGGGAAACATACACCACAACCACATTTAAACAACTTGCCAATGGTGTACATGAGCCACATAGAAGCATGCCATATGCTTGTTTCCACCCATACCACTATAGATACTGAATTTAGCGTCACTTGTAGGCCAATGGAAACAAAAGTTTAAAAAATTCAAAGAAAAATAGAAAAACATAAACTATGGAAAAACTTTAGGGAAGTGGAAAATTGAATTTTAGCATAGGACGATCAATAGTATTGGAATATGTACCACTGTGCTTGCATATGTGTGTTATTCTTAGCTTTAGAAAGACTTGGCCAATTAAAAATTGTGATGAGATAAAACCAAAGGGATTATGAGATAGTGGGACCATTGTTGCTAGTTAGGGATTTCCTTTCCACTTGTTTTATTTTATGCTTTCCTTATTGAAACTAACTATTTCCATTTCTCCTCCACTTACACAAACCCTGCTCTAATCCACATATAACAAACATCCAATTGTGTGTAGATTTTTATAAATAGATAAATGGACCATTTGATAAGACGATGAGTAAGCTAACCTTATATGTTTCTCCTCTACTACACTGACATCAACTCTGTTATGATCCATATTTAAAAAAACATCCAACTACATGTAGAGTTTTATAAATGGATAAAGAGACCATTTGATTACACATTGGATGAAATTTTTTATTACAATTCAAGGGTTTTTTTATGATTTTCAATTTTTTTTTATTACGACACTGCATCTAGTTGAATGTTCGTTATATATGGATTAGAGCGCAGTGAGTGTTGATGGAGGTGGAGAAATGAAAATTGGTGGCTTAGGCATTATATGATCAAATGGCCCATTTATCTATTTATGAAACTTTGCAAAAGTTGGACTTTTGTTATATATGGATCAAAGCAGAGTTAGTTTAGGTGTTGGTGGAGGAGAAGTGGAAATGGTTAGCTTTAACAAGGAAAATATAAAATAAAACAAATGGAAAGACAACCCCTACCTAGTAATAGTGATTTAGATATCTCATCATCCCTTTGGCTTCTCATCACTATCAATGGGCCAAGTCTTTCCGACGCTAACAATAACATTTTAATTGGCCTGTACTTAAATGTAATTTTCCACTTCTGTAAAGTTTTTCTATAGTTTATTTTTTAATATTTGTAATTATTAATTATTTTATCTTTGTCTCCATTGGCTTGTAGGAATTTCCAGCGTTGAGATTTGGAGAGGTAGGGCTGGTGGCGAGTCGATGTTATGATTTTGTGCCTGTGGGATGTATCTTCTCTGCAAACACACCAGGCTTTGGTATCATATAAATATGTTAACATATCACAATGTGGAGACCAATCTTATGTTTCATAAGATTTGAACTTAACTCACAAATCACCTTGGTATTATATACATATGTTAACATATCACAATGTGGAGACCGAACTTATGTTTCATAATATTTTAACTTAGCTTATAGACCACATAAGTTGTCTATTATAAATTTTCATGTTCATTATGTTGGTACTGATCTTCCTTGCTCCAAAGCTCTTTGTAACCATGAACATGACCTTTAGCAATCAACATATAACTTCAATTGAATAATTTGTTTGTATTACTATTACCTACCAAGGAAAGGTACGAACAACATTTATCTTTAACTCAATGATATTGATTAGTAAATAATAACCACAAATGTTAAACACTACTAGTCTAAGTAACATGACATGCCCATATGGGCCTCTGTGTCAGTATCCTACGTGTCGAGCACGAACACAGACACGATATGGCATGTGTCTTGTTCATAGGATGACATGTGTCTTGCGCACATGACACATGTCAAGCACGTGCCCTAATCTTGCAGGTTGAGCTCTAGGGTGTTTTGGTGTGCATTTGAAGGATAAATTGTAGATTTGAAGGAATTTCAAGACTACTTGGTGGGTGGATTTGTCAATCATATTTTTTGTTTTCTCCTACAACAGTGTTCCCCCCCCCCCCACTCATTCCACAAAAATCATGGCTCAATTAACAAGAATAGTTGGAAAAAAGTTAAAGGAAATGGATGAATCCCACTATTGATGTTTCCCTCCCTCCTTCAAGTTCATCACCCTCTGATAATGTTCCATATGCTACAAGTGTAAATTCTAATGTTGAAAAAAACATAATTATAGTAACACAATAGGCTTAAGAGAGTAAATATTCATTGTGGAAGTATGTTATAAGACATCAAGGGAAGAAGGCCAAGTTAAAGTATTCAAACACATAAGGGTTTTACATCATTCACCTGGCGACTCCATTTTCAAGAATATAGAATTCAAAATTTTCATGGCGACTCCACTGTCCAAAGACTAAGTAGCCCAAAGATTTTATTGGTGACTCCAATGAAACTTCAAATGTGATTCAGAGACTCCATTGGAGGACGATATCCATTGACAGAGATATGAAAGGACATCATGAGAGAAAACAAGTACCTAAAGTCGATTTTTTTCCAAGACATAATATTTTTTGTTACTAAGTACCTTTTGTCCTTTCCTGAACATGCTAAACAATTTTTTCTTTACCTGTTGCATTCAAATGATGATCATGAGAATATTGCAATTGTATATCCTCCTCCTAAATTTGTACATATATCTCCTCAGTTTATCATTGATTTTGATCAAAATATTCCATCTGAGCCATGTGATGACCATAGCCAAGTTGATGAGCCTCATGAAACCAAGGTTGATGTCTCACCTCTTGTATTTGATCCAACACCCTCCAAGATTCAACATAGATACAGTCCTTTAAAATTACCTCACATCCTTCATGATTTTCCTCCAAAGCACTATAAGTACCTACCTGTGTTTGATGGAGAACCTAATGCCATCACACCTAAAAAACACATCCAAGATTTTGAACATTTTATAGATTTGTTTGAGATTGATCATGATGATGTTTGTATGAGGGTCTTCTCTCAATCCTTGAAAAGAGATACCAAAAATTGGTTTTAACATTTGCAGCCAGAGACAATTAGCTCATGGGAGGAATTGAAGAATGTCTTTTTGAAGTTTTGGGGCAAGAAGAAATCTTTGGATCTACAACTTACAGAGTTCTATGCCTTAAAAAGGCAGAGAAAAGAAACTATTTCTACATTCAGTAGAATGTTTTCCAGTATTTATTACAATTTTCCCAAATAAATTCAACCCAATGAAGTTGTTGCCATGCTCCATTATACAACAACTCTTCATCCAAATTTGTCTTTCCTCCTAATGGAAAGAAGACCTAAGTCCTTACAACAAATGTTTAATGATGCTTAGGAGATTCAACACAATATCAAGCATGTAAACATATTTGAAATGAGGAGTTGGATGTTAAAGAACATGACAGTGAATATGAACATAAAACAGTTGACTTGAATCTTGAGCAGAGAGTTAATAATATCATATGTCCTCTTGAAGTTTTAAATGCTAATGATTTTGCAAAGGATTATATTCCACTTATTGAAAGAGAAGGCGCTAATTTAGCTTCTGATACAACCCATGATAAGCATGGGGTTGATTGTTTTATGTATTCATTTGTAGACAGTCAAGAAGATGAATTTGCAAATCAACTTGTTGAAGAGCAGGTTGATGTTCCAAGATTTTCCTTGTTAGATGACATTGCAGATCTTGTTGATTTGCCTATATATGATGATTATGATGTTGACTTCCTAGAACAACCAATTGCATGTTATCTATCAGAAAATGTTCCTTTTCAACAATGTAATGAGAGAAATCAACCTACATCTCACAGTTACAAAGGAGAAAGTACTGAATCAACTGAAGGAAATTATTTACCTTTATGTTTTTTTTCATTTAAATTGTTGAAAGAAAATTCTAAGATCATCACTGAAGCAAAGGAATGTGTGTTGATGTCAAATCACATTGATTCACTGGAACAAATTGACAAGAAATTGCAACAATCTTCTCATGTGTTTGATGACTCTATTACTTGTTATGTAGAAGGTCTTGTCAGTTCAAAATTGCAGCCATTGGTCGAAGATGAATTTGAAAATGAGTGTGTTTAGCAATCCAAAGAAATTGAAAAATGTGCATATGACAGCAGTGAAGAAAATGAAGAAGCTTTTGAATCAGGTGAAAGAACCTTGCCATTGTGCTTTGCTTCTTTCAAATTGTTGAAGCAAAATGTTTATAATGTTTCAAATCAGAAATCCTCCAGGCATGATGTTGAATATGAAGAAAGTAGTGGACTTGCAAATGAAAACTATCTTCCATTATGTTTTTCTTCCTTTGAATTGTTGAAATCAAATCATGAGATAACATAGGAAGCAGGGAAGTCTGATTGCATTCACAGTGACACTGTTTTACATGAGCAAATTGTTATCAGTGAGGAAGACCAAAAACCTTCTCATGCATTTGATGACCATGTTGTTGATTACATGGAAGGTTATTTCAGTTCATATTTGCAGCTTGTGCTCAACTACCAGCTTGGAAATAAAAATGATGGTCAATTAACGTCAGTGTTAGATATCGATTGCTTTCCACCAGGGGTTTCATTTCAGCCAGCACTGTCTTCTGATTTAGAAGATTGTTATTTCCAGCAGTCTCAGCAGATTTTTCAACCTCTTGGTGGAAATCAACAGGTTAAATCACATTAAAACAAGACTATAGTGGAAGAGGTGAAACATGATGGTTGTTTCATACATGTTTTAGAGGATCCATTTGCAGTTTTGTTGGAGGCAATGAATAGTGTCAATGTTTTTAATTTTTTGAGATTTGAATTCATAGGTAAATTCTTGAATGAATTATCAGTAAATAGGCTTTGGAGAAAGCTTGTGCAAAGAAAATAAACAGTGGATAAAATTCTTGCATGGTTGCATTGGCATTATGATTTCACTTGATTGGCAATTCATTTCAGCAGTTAGGGTATTTAGGTGTGAATAAGCTTGTTGGTCAAGCATTTTTTAGTTTGGATTTCCAGTAGTGTGTACAGTCAGATTTTAACAGTGTATTTAGTGTTCAGTCTTCATTAATGCTCTGATGCAGTTACTTGTTTTCTTCTTTCTTCTTACACTCTGCAAAATACAATTTGTAACTCAGATTCATTGCCTCATTTAGCCTTTATCCTCTGGAGAGTCCTATTGTACAGTCAGCGTTTTCATTCATTTTCAGAAGTTTGACTCGATAGCCCTAAGTGTCCCTCCCCTTCCTTGCTAGCAAATTTAAAAAACAAAACCCCAAAACAACAAAACCTATCCATTGACTATCAAAGAAACACCAAGTGACACGAGAGAGCCCTCTTTGAGTTGAGAAGGATAGTACCCAGCTCTAAATTTGGTTTGTAGGTTACCTCTGTTGTTTGTTTAATTGGTCGAACAAATTTACAGAGTGCTAACAGATGGGAAGTCTTATTGAGGATGCATTCCATATCCACAATTTTGAATAAAACCATACTAATGTCCTCACAATCTATAAAGAGTACACACATCTACCATTGTTGAAGATTGTAGATACTTGGTTTTCCTCCTCATTTATCATGCTTAAGAGGTTGAGGGAGGTAAAGGCCTCTCTTGGGTCCATGGTTATTTTAGAGTTTTGGTCTTTTTGGAGAAAGACAAATCATTTTTTCTTCAAAAAAGGTCAAGGATACAATGTTAGATGATAGTTGGTGGGAGAGGGTAGGTCTTACCATTAATTTCATGGATCTTATCATCTCTTAGTTACGGTTTGCAGACATGGACCAACCCATCCTAGGAGAGGTTTATGAGGGGTGATGTTCCATGATTGAGTTCATGAAGACCATTATTTTATAGAATGATTTCCTTGAGTATGGGACATCAATAGAGACCTTATTCACTACCATACAGGATATTCTTATCGGTAGGTGGGATAAGAATTTCACACCCTTGCATTGCTTGTCTCACTCATTGAATCCAAAATACTACAATAACGTTTGTCTCAATGGTGGGCCTTCACACATATTCCCCTCTCACGTGGATTGTGAGATTTCAAAGGGGAGGAAGGATGCATTTAGAAGGATATATAAAGATAGAGCATCCCTTTAAGAGGTGGAGGAGGGATTCATAGAGTTTTCCATTAGCACTAGAAGATTTGGAGGCTATGATGTGCTTAGAGACATGGGGGCTAAGAATCCCTATGCTTGGTGGGAAACTCATGGGGTATTATTCCCTCTTCTACAATAATTATCCATGATGCTCCTCTCTAAGGTTACTTCATCCTCTTATCGCGAGAGGAATTGGAACACATGAAAAATTGTATAGTTTGAAGAAGATCAAGCTTGAGATATAACGCCCCTTGGTCAGCGACCCCGACCGAGCAACACTACCGAAGAAACCTTTGATTTTCCTTTACTAATTTGATACCATTTATGTGACATTCCTGGCCTTAAACAACAAGCCGAGCCATGCCACCAAGTAACTTTGCGGAAATAATCACATATAAAAATTAACCCGAAGATAGAGATAAGATCTAGTATTCACACATATAAATATATATCTATTTAATGCAATTAAATAGACATCAATACTCTACTCATACACATGTTCATGCGGAAGCAAAATTAACACATACATGCAACATATATATACATACATTACTCATTAATTATAATTCAAATACAAATACACATCATACAACGAATAGAGAATTGGTACTTATCTTTTAATAGGTGACCACCAACTACGTGCAGACCTTCCACGAACCTCCCAGCCTTAGACCACGCTTCTCATCACGCTCAACAATGGGTCACCCCCGAGCTAGGACTAAACTCCACCGGGCAAGGGAATTATAGGCTTGGAAAGGACAAGAAGGAAGTTGCACAGAACAACAGGAAGTATATTTTATCCCAGGAGCCACTTATGCCCACAACCGACAAAAACTCATTCCCCACACGCCTACTCCACCCCAGGAGGGTACACCTTCAATATTACAAGTCCATCAGCTACTACACCTCCCTTACCTTGGGCTTCAACAACAAGATGGACTAGAAGTCTTAGAGTACTGTAGATGCTACGGGACTCCCTCCAGGAGAACTCACTTCCCAACAAACTCTCTCACTTGGGAGAGTTTCTCACATGCCTAAAAACCTACTTCTTCAATTCATCTCTTATGTCAAACAAGCATAGGTGATGTCAACAACAGAATTCGGGTAACACACAGGTGAAGTCTGTTGAAATATTGTGTAACTACAAAGAATATTCTATTTATTATTGATCTATTATTCATTAGATCAATCCCCTTTTTTGGATTGTTCATGTCGGGCTTTGTAATTGACCAAATCCCCTTTTGCGGATCGGTCAAACCCTAATTGTAATATGCAAATTAAGAAGTCGTCCCCTTGGAAAATTAAAGTGGTTCTAACCACCCAGAAAGACAAGTCGGCCCTGCCAGTGAAGAGACACCTCCTTTCAACACTTGCCAATTTGTATAAATAAAGGAATCCAACCACTCATTTGTTCACTCACTCAACTCACTCATCTAATGCCCATGTATTGAAGGAAGTTGCAGTTACCAGTTGCTGAAAGAAGGAAGAGAGAGAGGTGCATTGCTTGGGAGAGGATATTCTCCAGTGTTTGGTTTATTGTCTTGGCTATTTTCTGGTCTATCATCATGGTGGTTTGTCTCTCATGGAGAGAGAGTTATTCTGGAACTATACTTGGTTATTGAATCTATATTAAAGAAGTTTTGTTGGGTTTTCTTCCCCTTGAGGGTTTCCCAGGATAAATGCTTGTGTACTCTTGTGATTGTGTTTCTCTCAGTGATCCCATCTATGCTATGGTTATCTAGTAAATTGAAAGAAACCTAATAATAGCTTAAACTTTAACATGATATCATAGCTAAGCTGAAGAGAGCATCTTTCATAGGAAAAAGAAAAGCGTCATTGTTGTCGTACAAGAAAATTAGGGCTTTTTATTAAAGAGTAATTTCTGCCCAAAGATCATCTAGAAAAGTGTGCCCTATCCTAAGGAACTCATTGGCACCTTCCGCGCACCTTTTCAGTGGATAAAACTCCCGGAAAGTGAAACCCTAGTTTTCACCAGTATTAGAAGTACCAGGAAACCAGAAGTACCAGAAAACCAGAACTACCAGAAAACCAAAAGCACCAGTATAGAAATCCATTGGTCCAGTTTCAAGGGTCAGAAATTGGAATTTTCATAAACTAACTACACCAGGCTACTCGCCTCAGCCAAGCGCACCTGCTGGTAAGTTCAAAATTCAATTCTGAGCAATTTCATTTTTTTGGTCATTTTCCTAGCTCCAGGTACAAGATGTCTGCAAGAACTAAGTTTGTTGACAAGCTAGAAGGTGTGGAAAACTTCTGTGCCTAGAAGTATAAGATCAAATTCATTCTTGAAGAGAATGACCTAGCAAGATTCATTAAGAGAATCTACCAGAACCTGCCGATGCTAGAGCTAAAGAAAAACACCAAAAAGACACAGTTAGGGCCAATAGAATCATTGTAGATTCTATCAAATATCACTTGATTCCTCAAGTGGACTCAAAGAAGAATCCAAAAGAAATGTTTGATGCCCTAACTTGATTATATGAGGGAAAAGAAAGCATCAAGCACATGTGGCAGAGGAAGAGGAATCTCCTCCCTCAAAGAAAGCTTTAGTAGAAATTGAGGATTATGTAGTTTAAATTGAAGATAGTTGATTTGAAGAAAGATAGCAAATGGTGGAGTCCATGGAGCCTCCCCACACAAAAACAAAAGATAAGTATTCATGTTATTTTAGTATCTTGTTTACTTTAATACTTTATCATTATAAGTTAAATTTTTGTGAGAATGTTAATTAACCTCGCTTTATCTCAGTGTCTATGCAGAGTTATGAAGGAAGTATCAAAGACGAGGATAAAGAGAGAGACACAATATTTATTTAAGGTATGATCACTCATGAGAGTGACAAAGGTATGTGTTTAGCTATGATAGTAAAGGAAAATTTGGTAATTTCATAGCTAGAGAGAAAAAGAGTTCAAAAGTCTTATTCATGATTAGGGTTTCAGATGTGTACATGGTTGAACAAGTTTTTTCTTAAGAGAAAATGCGTACTACTCTAATAGAAATCATGATATAGTTTTATTTGATTACTGCTTATTTTTACTGACTGATTGACTAAGTGACATATCTTAGAAAGCATACTGTAAGTAAGTTTATAGGTCTCGGAAGAAAGAACTTATGCCTTGACTCGCAGAAGTTAGACAACATGAGAAGAACTTATGATATGGTGACAGTCAGTAAAGACCAAACAATATCCAGTATTTATATAGGAGCAAGAGGCTCCTAAAGATGCAGAACATGAATGTTCAAGATGAAGAGAAAGATGGATACTCAAATATAGTTGATGAGATGCAGGTAACTGCAGGTTGTTCCAGTACCGTTCTCATAGATGCAGAGGGAGCAGGTTGATCCAATATGTAGACAGAAAGAAAAAAATGTTCGAACTCAAGAAGGCACCTAGGATATTATAGAAGAGAACTTCAAGGACGATGATTATTAGATGTTATACAGTTAAAGAAGCTCTTAGTTTGATGCAAGAGGGAGCGATGTATTCGAGTTCGAAATGGAGGATTGTAATTTGGTGCAATTAGAAAAGCAGTGGTCCATCGAACAGTTTACTCAGTGGATGAGTAATGAGATATTTTGATCAAGATGAAAGTTATCCAGTATATGGATGGTGCCCAATAGATGGGTAGCATGGTATTATACCATGGAAATATTTTGGACCACAAGATATTTTTTCAGATTCCATATCTAGACCTTCGTATAGAAGGAAGAGACCTTCATAGATAAGGAATGAGCAATCCCATGGGTAGACCTTCATAGAGAAGGAAAAGAGAAGATACTTTCATAGAGAAGGAAGAGACCTTCGTAGAGAAGGGGAATGCAAAATTTCCCAAGGTTGGCCTCTATCCAAGTGTTGAATTTTGGATACTCTAGGGACATGCTAGAATACCCTCGTAGAGAGGGGTGTGACCACCCTCGTAGAGAGGAGTGTGGATGTTTCTCCAAGGGGAAGCGGGAAGATACTCTCCTCTGGCCAAGGATTGAGTAGTCTGGAACATAAACCTTGACCATGTGGAATGGTTAGTTGGCTCTTGAGGTTTGTGTCATGATCCTACATGGATCATGGAAAGGGAGTCTAGTATTTCCCAGGCTAGCATCTTAGCTTCTCTAGTTCATATGTGATGACTAGGAGTGAATCTATGGTAGTAGTCCTCCCCAGTGGATGGGTGAGATAGATGACTACAAGAGAAGGGAGAACATAAAAGGAATGGAAAAACTCATACAATATCTTTTGTGTGAAGATAAGATATCTTATGTGTGAAGATAAGATATCTTATGTGTGAAGATAAGAAAGAATATCTTCTGCATGAAGATAAAAGAAAGAAAAAGTATCTTCTGTGCGAAGATAAAGAGAACAAAACTTATTTAATATGGATTCATGGAGAACCAGTCAGTGATCGTGATGCCAGATGACCAAGTGAATTTTATTGATGCCTCATGTTATCCAGTTGATGTTGTTACCCAGTTGATGATATTGCCCAGTTGATGATGTTATCTAGTTGATTTTATTATCGATTTGATGATGATTATCCAATCGATGATATTTCCCAGATGATATTTTTCAGTTGATGATGACATCCAGTGACCTGTCAAAAGATAAAGAATATCCTTCTTGTTAAGAGGGAGTGTTTAAATATTGTGTAACTGCAAAGAATATTCTATTTATTATTGATCTATTATTCATTATATCAATCCCATTTTGTGGATTGATCACGTTAGGCTTTGTAATTGACCAAATCCCCTTTTGCGGATTGGTCAACCCCTAATTGTAATATGAAAATTAAGAAGTCGGCCCCCAGGAAAATTAAAGTGGTTCTAACCACCCAGAAAGACAAGTCGGCCCTGCCAGTGAAGAGACACCTCCTTTCAGTGCTTGCCAGTTTGTATAAATAAAGGAAACCAACCACTCATTTGTTCACTCACTCAGTTCACTCATCTAGTGCGCAAGTATTGAAGAAAGTTGCAATTACCAATTGCCGAAAGAAGGAAGAGAGAGAGGCGCATTTCTTGGGAGAGGATATTCTCCAGTGTTTGGTTTATTGTCTTGGATATTTTCTAGTCTAGCATCATGGTGGTTTGTCTCTCATGGAGAGAGAGTTATTATGGAACTGTACTTGGTTATTGAATCTATATTAAAGAATTTTTGCTGGGTTTTCTTCCCCTTGAGGGTTTCCCAAGATAAATGCTTGTGTTTCTCTCAGTGATCCTATCTATGCTATGGTTATCTAGTAAATTGAAAGAAACCTAATAATAGCTTAAAATTTAACAAAGTCAACCACAGAAAACAAGTATGGACACAAAATATGACATCAAACCAAGCTTAGCCAAAACTGTGTTGGCAGCAACCGCCAACCACTACGACACCACACGACTCAAGAAAAATACAAGTTCGTTGGGCTTCACAGCAATACGCAAGACAACTCCAGTATCTGCAGGTTACATTGGCGTGTGCATCCGTGGGGATTATGGCTCTCTTCCCAGGTGGCTAACCTCGTGAGAGTGCCGATGCAAATCGTTAAGTATCGTGAGAATCGTGAGAATCGTGAGACTGGGTGAGTGAGCGGACCCCCAACGAGCTGACTTTCCCATGTAAAACTGCATGTGCCTAGGTTGACACATGTATCTCTAAAGTTGCATGAGCTCCGTTTAACACTCATCCCCCTTTCCCCCAGGAACTTAGGACAACATGGTTATATCAAACCTTAGCTTCTTAGGAAATAATAATATAATATTATTCCTTTAGAGGTAAGCCATCTAGCTTAGCCCCTATTCCTAGACACTTAGCTTCTTTCCCGCCTAGTGGAGCTTAGTCCCCCATAACTCTTTCTTTGTGGAGGATCTACACGCAACAATGTAATTTTATTAATGATATGTGTGTATTTACATATACAAAACCAAGCTCATTGGCCTTAGCATCTGGCTCACCGGCCTAATAAACACATAAGTCTCTCAGCTTATAACCACTAGGCTCACCGTCCTATAAGCATAATTACAATTCAGCAGGGGCTTAGCCTTAGGGTGTTACATGAGCAGTCCATGGCAGAGACAATGGTGTATGTGCACATCGACCTCTATCTTATTTACAAGCAGAGGGAGTGGTTGAAGGGAAAGACAAAGATTTGGGAGACATTTTTTGATAATATGGGTATGGAC
>ML798382.1:23829-34986 GCA_009831015.1 Picea engelmannii | reverse complement strand
CATTAAAGTGTCGAGGACAAACATGGCCATATATATATATATATATATATATATAATTGCACCCAAGATTCGAATTCAATATCTACCATTAAAGTGTCGAGGACAAACATGGCCATAAAACATTGTTTTCTTCTATACTAATATCATTTTCAAGGCTAGTTTACTCACTAATATGACCTTCAAAGTAGTCCCTATATATATAGACAACATCCAAAGCACCATCGTAGACTCCATATCTAAATGATGAGGGTCGCTCAAGCAACCCCGCAAGGGCTATGGACACTTCACTGGAAATTGGGCATGCTTGAGGAGCACATTGCAACTCCATCGAGGCTATGGATGCTCGATTAATGGTGGAGAAACACACAAGACTATATCTATCATTTCATAGCAAGCTCACATATTATTCCCTTACTTTACACCAATATTTCTTTACAATCTCCTTGCATATAAATATGGCAAGAGCCCAAGGGGCTAGTTCAATCAGTTGTTGCCAATGTTGTTGGGCATTTGGTTAGTTCCATGTCAATACATGCCTAGTTTAAATCCCCTAGGTGAGGCACACTAGCTTATGCTGATGAATTTATGAGCGATGTCATCCATGAATGTGAGGAAGCATCCCTTGGGTTTTCCTGTGAGATTTTCCTTGGAAAATCTGTGTGTGTATTTGTGTGTGTGTGTGTGTGTATGAGTGTGAGGAAATACCCCTAATGGTTGATTTGTGTTCCCTATTAAAGTGCTAAGGGTAACACAAACAACTCCATTGAGGCTACAAATGTTTGACCAATAATGATGCATGACTAAAAGGTTATCACATACTTGATTCATTTATTATGCCCCCTATTCTAAAGAAATTGGAATCTAAGTTACAAAATATCATAATCTTGTCTTGGTTCTGACACGAGATTGTAGAAAGAATATTGTAATAAAGATAGATGATTTTCACCAAGAACAAGTAAAATGCATCAATGATGTCTCTTAGGCTATATGATCTTCAAATGTCATGCAAACTGAAATATTCAATGCCTCGTATTTTCACTAATACTTCAATTATGAACCAACAATTCCAAGTCCAGAAAATCGCTTAGGAGATTAACCAATGATGTTGCCCATTGTTGTACCAAATTGCATTTTGGGACCACTTCTCAATTTTAAGGCCATGATACTTCCCATTGACAGATAATCTTTGTCCTCTTAACCATGGGTATTTTGTGTAAAGACGAATATAATGTCTCATGTTGATAGTGTTTTGGTTTGATGACATTATCCATGCAAGGCCCAAGTTTATGTTTGGGCAAATTTGCTTTTAACACTTGGTTTGTGTTATGGTTAAATTGCTAATGTCATTTCATAAACACCAAATGGAACCATTTGAAATAGTATGACTCTATACTCCGTCATACACAAATCATGTGCATCACCTAGGTATATAAGACCAACTTGTAGTGCTTATAAAGCTTATGTAATGCTAGTAATGGGTGAACATTGTGATTCTAATCATTCCTATCAAGATATCCTCTAATCTAAACCATGTATAGCATGAGGTCTTGGTCATGATCTGGATATATGATATAACTCTAAGGATGATATTGTGATGAAGGTTATCAAGTTTAGACATGTTTAATGGTGAGATTTTATGAAACGAATGGTATCTTGACATAATTGTAAATTGTGTAGAGGTTTTCTACCAAGTGACTTGAATGTTGTGTGTATAGTGTCCAAAGTCACCCCCACCCCCGCCCCCGCCCCCGCCCCACACACACACATAGAGCATTTGGAAACCCCCAAACCCTTTGCATATTAAAGATGAATGAAATCACTTTGATGCATCATTAAAGGAGTTTTCTTTGAATGTTATATACAAAGTTAAAGGATGCAAATGGTATATTTATGCTTCTTTAACACAACGCATTTGTCAAATATAATAGGAAGCCTATAGAAAATAACTGGAATTAGTGAGTGTTTCATATGAACACATTGGGCAAGCAATCATAGCCCTGGATTGCATCCAATGGCTCACATTGCTTGCATGTTAATCCCTTCACTATAATTTTGGCCTTCATTCTACTCAAAGTGAATACCTTAGCAAACAAAATTCTATCTATGGATAACCTATTTCTATTTTAAGCACTTGGTCCAATAGTATATCACACTAGGATTGCAGATTTCAAAGTGATTTTTATGAGCTCAATCAAAAAAATTTCATTGGCAATAATATCGTCGTTAGAACTTGGAGCTATCAAGGTCAACTTAGTCACTATAAAACCAAAGAACAATTACACCTTTTTATTGTTGTAAGTACACTTCCTATTAGTGAAACAAGCATTCATCATCTCCAAGGTTTAGAGATAAGAAATGGGAAATATTTCCAAGGCTTAGAGATAGGAAATGAGAAATAAGGTTACACTTGCCTTGCATGCCTTGTATTTCAAGTTTATGAAATGGCAATTGCATTGTTTGGATTGCAATGGTAAAAAAGCTTCAAAGTCTTTCAAGTTATGAATTCAAATTATGACATCATGACGTTACATTGTAAACTTGATTGATTAGATTGAATGTTGAACTTGTTTAGACTCGAAAATTGAGCTTTTAAGTTTGCGTTTGAATAGACTACTTGAGTTTTTTTCTATTTGGTTTTGACAATGTCCCTAGTAGGAACTAGTTTCCTTTGAAATTTGAGAATAAGTAATGTTTCAAACATGCTCAATTGATTCAAACACTAATTTGGAAACGATGCATTGCATGCATAAATTTGTTAATATTTTGACAAGCAGTTGTTTATTATTCATCATGTACTATTGTTGCAAACAATGGAGAGACAAGCAAGATTTTGGATTCTCCCATGTATTGAAACGATGTGGAAAATTTTTGAAATGTTTGTAAACGAATGGTCGAATTGTGAGTAAATCTGATTTTTATATTTTTAATAGCCTCTATCTTTGTGAAAGAATATTTTCAAGCTAATAACTATGTTTTAGAAAATCATATGCTCAAAATTTATTGTATGATCTTGAAGTCCAATCTTGTAAGTATAAGAACCAAAATTGTCATTGGTTTCTAAGAATCAATAAAGTTTTTTATCACCCTACAATTTGATACTCAAATGAAATACATTTAAAATTAGAGCCTTGTCCGCATGTGGATTTTGCAAAGAAGAGTCTTTTTTTCTATTCCAAAGATATTAAACTCGAAATAGATCTACTCATATTCATTTCATTTTGGGTTCGATTTGATTGGAATCTATTTGATTCTTTGAAGCCTATGGATACCATTGAATCTTAATTTTAATGATTGACTTCAAATTGGATTTTTTTTCCAATGAAACCCTCGCAGAAAACCCTCTAAGTAGTTCCCCATGATTCATGGATGGTAAAAGGGGTAAACCATCAACCCTAATTACAAGACCTAACCCAATGGAAACATCGAGTGAGGCCCAACAATATCAATAATACAGTTGGACAGAGACTTGACCTTGAGACCTATTGCATTATAAACACAACATTCATCCACTCAAGCTAACCGACCAAACTTACTTCGAATTGGATTTAAATGTGTTGGCTCCGGTTAAATATATAATTTGGGATCAATTTACCACTACAAAGCTCATCACACTAGTTGTTGGCCTTATAGAATATGCAAGTCACTTATATTTAGTTTGGGTCATTTGGGTGATAAATTCTTTGAACTTTCAACCTTTTGCATACCACTTACATATTCACACGATCTTTGATGCAAGATATTTATATTCACTTATGTGGTTTTACTTTTGTATTCTCTTTTGAATCGATAAGAAATGAAAGTTTAGGTTCTTCAAAAGCTTTATGTTTATTTGCTTTGAATTAGACTAATGCCCTACGACAATGAACATCAATGCTTGATCATGTTCAAATTTTAAAAAACCATCTCTTGTTTCATGGCTCAATACCCCTTATACGCAATGTGAAGATCCTTATCTTGTCTTTTAACTTTTTTCTCAGATATATATATATATGCATCATGAAGATCCTTATATGGGCTTTTATCTTTTTTGCAAAGATATACATATAATGTTGCACATTTAGGTTTGTCCTAGGCAAAGTATGAATGTTCATCCAAGCTGATTAGAGGTTGTGTTTTTATGTTGTGAAAGGTATAAATTTGATGTGCATATATTTTTTTAAGATGAGACAATTATCATGTACGTCTAACACAACGAAAATGAGTGATGTCGCAACACTAACCCTCTCTTTTTATTTACCAAAGTTTTGCACATAGTAATATTGTATTTTTTATGTAAGATTTTTTTATAAAATCTAGAAAGCACAAGTAGTTTTAATTTAACAAATATTTTAGTCTCAATAATCTTGAGAATGTATTGCTTGTCTAATACTAAAGATTTTGAGCACCTATATATGATGTTTTTGACGCATTTATAAAACTTAACATTGAATAATAAATGATGATGAACATAATGTATACTGATAAGTTAATATATAGTTTTTTCTGAATGAACAACTCTTCACGTACATTTTTACTTAGAGTAATCTTTCATATATTTAATATTACTAATCCATATGTTTAAGTAACACTTAGTACATTTGGATTATGTAAATATGTTTATATCCGGTTTCTTGATGAATAGCATGTTGGCACGTATGGCCACAAAAATGGGGTATGAAACAAAAAACACCCCCTTGAAGCTCGGGCACGTTCTCACGTTGAAATGCCTACCGGAACATGTTTCTTAGGCCAACCAATATAAGGAAAGATGCATGTGATGATGGTTCCTCACCCTGATCTATATTAAGGACCCGAAGCCTGTCTTATCACAAACAACTATCAATAATAAAAATATGTATGTAGTACTCACCCAAGCTGAAGTGGAAGACGATAAATAAGAAAATACAATTTTTCTTTCATGTTGATGCATATTCATCATTTCACTGGGGTGGAGCATGTCAAGCATCAATTGTGAAGAAAGACGACATTTTTAGAGTCCAAAGGACTTTAAAGAGTATGAAGACATCGATTGTTGGATTATAAATAATAAGTTCATTTTTCTAGAAACTTTTATGAGTGTTACTTCTTTATATCTCCCATCCAAATGAAAACATTTGTATATCAACAAACAGAAAGAAAAAGCATCAATTATGATGAGAGTTGATAATTTTTAGGGGGAATCCAAAGGGCTTTGAAGAATATGAAAACATTGTTTGTTGGGTTATAAAAAATAAGTTCATTGTCTAGAATGGTAAGGGGTCCATTGTAAGAAACTTTTACGAGTGTTACTTCTCTTTATCTTCAATCCAAAACAAAACATTCTTAGAATCAATAAAATCAACAATGTTGCTCACTTACATTTGTCAAGTTTTCACTAGCCTTTAGGATGATTTCCTTTGGATTTAATGTTTAATGTGGTTGTCATAATGCGACATCGTTGGTTCTGCCATCTTTGATGATGTTAGCTTTTTTAATCTGACTGTCTTACTATCAGATCTAACTGCTTTAAACATTGTTTTCTTTTACTTTGTTCATGATTCAAGTTCAGATTGATTAGGATTTAAATGGCTTTTTGGGTTAACATAATAATAATTTACTTGGGTATTATTTTCTTGTGGTATGTTTTTTTACTTTGCAAGTTTCAAAATTTCTTTTCTTATAGAAAACACCATGGTTCCCTCCAATTGTGTAGATGTACACAAGATGCATTTAAGTTTTCTTTTCTTTAATTTCTGTATAAAATAAAATCAAACAAGTTTTTCCCATTTACCTATAAGCACTGATGATGTTAGCTTTTTTAATCTGATTTTATTTAAATATCTTTTGTTTCAACCTTTTTATCCATTAAATTAGTCTTAGTATCAGATTTAACTGCTTTAAACTTTGTTTTCCTTTGACTTGTTCAAGATTCAGGTTCAAATTGATTTGGATTTAAATGGCTTTTTGGGTTAACCGGGTATTATTTTCTTGTGGTAGATATTTGTAAATTGTGGTAGATTTTTGTTGATTTACAAGTTCCAAAATTTCATTTCTTATAGCAAACACCATGGTTTTCCCTCCAATTCTGGAGATGTACACAAGATGAATTTAAGTTTTCTTTTCTTTAATTTCTGTACAAAATAAAATCAAACATTTTTACCCGTTTACCTGTAAGCAGCCTGGCCTTGCACGGAAGGTTAAGGACTTAAGGGACAAACTCACGGTTGATAGGTAGTCACCCTGTTTATCCCTTACCTGTTACCCGGGACACAAATCCCCGCCAACAAGTACATTGATTTTTAGACAAGGAAACAACCTCAACGCCCAACATATGAATCACAAGTACAAATACCAAACCAATTTATAGATGTACAAATTTAAAACCAAAGAGGTGTGATATTGTAGGAAACACGCAATGTCACATGATAATAATAAAATTTCATTTGAAAAAGTGGGAAAAAAAAAGTAGTCAATCTGACAGGAATACTTTTGTAGCACTTCTTTACCATTCTCTATGTTTTCAACCATAAGATTTTGCTCTTTTCTCAATATAGAACCAATGGAGTTGAAGCTTATTATGAAATGCGTATGCTTACTTTAATCCAAGAAATTATTTCGTAGTAATTCAGCCACACTACAGTATTTTTCAGAAAGAAAAAGCATTCCTTTACTATTTTTATGTTTTCTGCCATTGGTTCAAGGTATTCAACCATAAGATTTTGCTCCTCTATAAAACCAATGGGATCGAAGCTGATTATGAGATGCGTGTGTATGCGTATTTTCATTCCAAGGAAATATTAAGTAGCAATTCAGCAACGCAATTTCAGTATAGCAAATTTTTTCACAAAGAAATGGTAATAATTTGATGTTATACTGGTGGGGACAATATCCAAGTATCATATTGGAGAAAAATCCGGAAAAGTTGTCTCATAAGAACATAGTCAATAACCATTTGGACTACAGAGAAATTCAAAATATATTTCAAAGTATTTCCAAGTATAATAGTTCCAGTCAGTCAGGTTGTGGTCTAGTGGTTGAGAGTCGAGACGGGGCATCACCACGTTAATGACCTTCAAACCCCAGCAGGCATAGAGCCCTGGATTATAAGTAGGCCAGCCAAGTTTGACAGGATGCATATGAGGCATTAATTCCATAAAAGAAAAAAAAAGTTAAAAATTCCAAGTAGACTTCAATTAGCATAAACATTATCAACAATTATTTGGATTCTAACCCAAACCAATCTTGCAATCTGCTCTTCCTCCAGGCTATGTTGTCCCATTACTGTTAGTATATCAGAAAAGTAGCATTTCAAAAGATACAAGCTAGTCTGTTTTCGAACATGTTCAAAAGCTACAACACCCTACAGAAATGCAAATATCCAGGAGTCCAAGAATATTCAGAAATGCAAATACCCCCGAGTCCAAGAATAATCATAAATCTATCTCTTGATGGAGCTTATGAAACCACCATTGTTTCACGCATGCTTATGCCTACTTTCCATCACTCCATCAGAATACTTTATGTTTTGAATAACTCCCATCAATTGATGTCTACTAAAATAATGTTTTCAATATATCGTGAAAGTCGCATCAATTGATGTCTACTGAAAAAAAAAGTGCATGACGCTCATTTTCCACCAAATACATGGAACTCGATAGCAATGTAATTATCCCAAAGGCCAAAAATTAATTACAATATGGATATTGTATTTGTATTGTCAACCCAAGCAACCAATAATGATCTCGTTAGGACAAGATCAACCCAAAGATTCAACAACTGCTTTAACTTAGCAGGTCACTTTCCACAACACTGGCCATGGGAACTGCAGAAAGCAGTTTATTCAGTCTATTGTATAAATACTCGTTGGTAAAACATGATTGATTCATAATAATAGATACATTCAAACATGGCAGTTTGATTGAAATCAATAACATCTGAAATGACTTCTGCTACAATATGAGCAGTGTTCTTCAAACACATTAATAGTCAAAGATCCAATAATTTCCTATAAACGTGCTTATGAATAGATTCCTAACAAAAGAATCAAATGCTTAGTAACTCAGACATAGCAATGAGATAGTAACCCTGGGCCGTAGCTTCTATTTCAACTAGATATAAAACATAGTAAAGTACCAACTAATGAGATGCATGACAAAAGAAACCTAGTCCAGTTAGTGCAACATACCGCGTGACAAAAAGAAAAAAACACTTGTATGAAAAATGAATATTCATAGAAACTTTTAAGAGGAAATTTCAAAGAGCATGTCAGTTTCTAAAAACAGTTTTTTCCAATATCAAAGCCTAGTTACAGAACAAGCAGACTGATACTCATTCTCTACCAAAGGCTACTTCATTTATTTAAGGATGCTGTTCCTTATCCCATACAAAAAAAGATTGCGGCAGAAATTGTATTTTAGTACTTCCTCTGTATTTCAAGCTCTGGGAATGCAATGATAAAAGTTTTAAGCAATTCCAACAATTTGCCGAAGGAGAGCAAAGTTCAAAACAAAGTAAGATACACAGATTCAAGGTTGAGGAAAGCATTGAGATCATAAATATACAAATTTGCAACTGTACTTTCTGGGTGAGCAGCATAAACAAATCCCTAGGAATGCTTGCACCTATCAGGTGGTGAAGACAAAGGATAATCTATTGGCTGAAATCTCAAGGAATAGCTCAACAAAACCATCCCAGCAGACAGATTTCAACTTTCTTCGAATTGACTAAAATGAAATCTTGAAGAACTAACCTGGCAAAACTAAATATCTTAAAGTTGTAACTTGTATACTAACCATCATCATCATTATCTTGCTGATCATCAAAGGCAATAGTGTCTTCCCCAAGCATAGGTTCCCTGTCTGAACCTTCCCTTCTACCAACTTGAGCTACACCTTCTTCGATATAACCCAGATTTCGACTTCCTTTTGCTTGCCTATTTCCCCACACTCGTTCTTGGCCGATGTGTATATGGGAAGATTGGGGCATCCGACAATCGTCTGCATGGGCCAACTTTAATCATATTAATTCTAAATACGAAATATGGCAACATCGAAGTATGACTAGTATGACCAATAAAGCATTCTCTAACCTTCATCGGATGCATCACCAAGTCTTGTAATTGCCTCAAAAAGAGATTGCTCGTGCTCCTTTAATGAAACAACAGATATAAATCATTAGAGAAAAACTTTGTACAGTGAAGTATTCATCCATTCCAAATGATGAGACTGCAACAAGAATAAATTGCTAAGCATTTGTTGTCAGAATCAAATACAACGTAATTCAATGAAAATGCAAAATGCTTACTTTTAGTGCCGCCTTAGCTTTCTCTACATTGGCAGGATCAAGATGATCCCCTCTAAAGACCCTTTCAACCTAACCAACATAAGAAATAAGTGTAAATATTAAACTCATTAAAGGCTAAAAATGTCATAAATATATATGTTTCTAATATAGCATAATTAATCCATTCCGATTAGTTATTTAAGGCCTTCTAATATTTAGACTGCATACTTTAACCTACCAATAAATCATAGTTGTTATGGCCCTCCATAAAATCAGTTTAAAAACAGAGACAGCAAAGTGCATCTTCAAAACACTAGAGAACAGCTAAATTACAGAAAGGCCAAATCTTTTCATAGAATGATCGAACAACGTACTCATCTGTAACATCCCGTACCACTTATTAAATGCAACCATTCTTTACATGGAAAGCAGCCAATCTGCTCCTCTATGGCTGCTGCCATATAATAGGCCACATTTCCCCACAAAAGCTAATATAAATAGAGGATGCAGTAGCCATTTTTTCCCATCATCATAACAATTCTCTCTCCCTATTTAATGCACGCTTCCCCCTCATAGCAATAGTTATTTTATATGAAATCCTTACAATGATTTAGGCATTTGGCCATATTACATAACAAACATTTTCTCATACTTTCACCACACTTTGCAAATACCAACTTGGTTTTTGGTCTCAAATACTGAAATTAGAATGCAAAGGAAGCTAAAGTACTGAAGTGAATGCATGCTAGAATCAAAAGTTGATAGCTATGTGCTGAAGATCTGCCCTTGCAATTGACAGATCTGGAAAAGTAAACCACGCATTCTCAATTAAGACTGATAGAACTAAATGTTGAACACAACTTCAGGAACAATTGAATAAAAATCTTAGATCTGCCCAACTGAATCAAGATTGCATAAACAGTGCTGAAAATAGATTGCATGAAATTTATCTCAGGAAAAAAACTAGAAATGTAACAGCAGGAATTAAAGATGTGCATTAGAAACAATTCAACAGGGAATTAAAGGCCGAGAAGACAGCTTTAATTACTGGAAATAGAACAACACATCAGAAATTAAATGCTGAACCAGAATGTAAACAACAGGAATTTAAATTTTAAACTGCTTATAACTCTTTACAAAATCTAAAGAATGAAATTAAAGTACAGAAGCTGAATTGTCTAGGGTCTACTGTCTAGAAAGAAAATCTATGGGCCACATGTCCTTTCCATTCTTTCTGGGATGGAAAGTCTTCCTGCTGAAAAAAAGAAAGCTATTCTAATTCTATGGACTATCTATCCATCTCAGTGGATCGTTTTCCAGCTTATATATTCTCTTCATAAAGATTTTTTGAATATTCTGCTATGCCTGCCAATGAGGAATCTCTAGTTGTCCATTGGTTGCAACTGATTCAGTTATGTTCTACTGTCTAACAGATCCGTTTTCTGCCTTCAAGTGTTTTCCTCCATGTTACATCCCAATCTGTCCTTATGTAGGAGCTTAGTCACCGGGTCTGGTGATTTTCAAGCATCAAATTCGAAATTCGCCGATTTTATCCGATCCCGAATTTATTCGATAAAATTTGCCGAACTTCAAGCCGAATTTAATGTCGAACTTGAATCCGTACTTAAAGCCAAACAAATTCACCCAAATTCGTTAAAATTTGCCAGGGTTTGATGACGTTCGCGCGGGTATGGTTAAAAAAAAATAAAAAATGCACAACTCGCAAATTAGAAGGCACAAGTCGCTGCCCAGCTTCATTTCCATTCTCTTCCACCTGCTACCCATGCTCTATTTGACTTGCAATTGCCCACCACCAGCATCACCATCGCCCTTGGCCTCTATTGTCAATTACTAATAATTTTTAATATTTTAAAATGTTTGTTACTGAGTCACCAAGCTTCACTTATATTATATTTT
>ML798382.1:0-21887 GCA_009831015.1 Picea engelmannii | reverse complement strand
TAAGGCAATACACATGAAAGGATGAAGTACATCAACAACCCCTGGTAATAATTCATGTGGAAGCTATTAACATAAGTAACGGCTGCAAGATAAACCGAAATCAGAATCAAACTTGAAGAAGTAAAAACAGAAAGAAATCAGCAATCAAGAGGAAATTGGAAAAAGACTTATGACACTTTGCAAAAGGCAATAAGGATGCAGACGAAAGCGTGGACTCTGTTAGATGGAGGGAGCCGATTATATAATTCCAAAAGAAGAGCATGCATTCATGCATGAAGAAAGGATTAGGAGGGAGCTAATCCTAAATAATATGATCCATTCAAGATGGTGAAGTATCTATCCATGTTCCCATCAATGGTAGC
The DNA here is from genome assembly GCA_009831015.1 of Picea engelmannii. Classification (NCBI taxonomy): domain Eukaryota; kingdom Viridiplantae; phylum Streptophyta; class Pinopsida; order Pinales; family Pinaceae; genus Picea; species Picea engelmannii. Next base: position 21,525 of record ML798382.1, on the reverse strand, counting down.
AACCATGAAAAGAAACACGTGTTCAGTTTGACTTTAGAAGAAGTCTTCTTCGAAAAGAAGCCTTAAAGTATCCCTGGTTGTCCATCCACATCCTAAAAGGAAGAAGTTGGAATCTTCAGGGCATGGAATCTATAGGAAACTCCATGAACCCAAGAGCCAAAGGGAAACATGAGGAAGAACATGAAGATTCCAAGAGAGAAAGAAAAGCTAGAACAACCAGTCATTATATCGAGAATCACAAGACTACCAGCTTGATCTGAACCTTCTAGAAGCAATCAAGTAGAAGAAATGAAAGTTGTGATGAAGAACAGTGTATGGAAGACTTATGAATGAAAGCATTGCGAGATCCAGAAACAAGGTTCTCCCAGATGGAGGGAGAGCACTATGATGATAGCTTGTTCTAGACATACCTCTACATGAGCCATTATATCTTCTGCAATATCCATGGGTTGGAGTTTACATCAGATAAATGTAAGGAATGTTCTTAGAATAATTGAACAAGAAACGTATGTAGAGCAACCTCAAGGTTTTGAGGTATACCAGAAAGAGAGTCTTGTATGTAGATGGAAGAAGATCTTATACGGATTCAAATAACTTGGTGCAGAGCCTCCAATGCACAGCAAAAGCGTGGTGAAAACTCTCTATAACATAGATATTGTATCAAAATCGTTACTCAGAAACTTAGGATGATGGATTGCTAATCCATGACAAACTCTCATGATGGCAGAAGAAGTACCACTTGGATATGTTCCATTTTGACCCTTTCCACGATGTTATGAGCTAGCAGGAAACAAAAGAGATGAATTCAACTATGATATACTATATTGATCAGAGCTATATGAAGTCTTCAGAGAAAACCAGTGTTCCAGAAAGACCAAAGTACATTGAGATCAAGCATTACATTCTCCGTGATGAGATCCAGAAAGAAGAAGTGGTTCTCCATTATATCTCCACAGATGAGCAGATAAGCAAATATTTTTGGTAAAGCCTCTATCCAAGATGAAAGAGTTTGCATACTCAAAAACAAGTTGGAGCTCGTGGAGACGACTTCCTTATTGAAAAGGCAAGAAATGACTCCCAGGTTGGGAGGGAGCACTGATGTGTTATTGATTTATGGACAGTCATTTTTCAGTTCGAAAAATGGTCCAGGATGAGCAGTGCCCTTTCCAGTTTGGAAAGTGGTTTGAGATTTATGACGGACAGGCATTTTCCAATTCGGAAAATGGTCCAGATCAAACGGTCATTTTCGTAATGAAAATGGTTCAATGGATTGTTGATGTACCATAGACATCGATTCCCCTTGTGGCCAGTGTGGGGAAATGGTCTAGAACAATATTTCTTCTTGGCGGTCACTCTCAGTAGTGGTCAAGAAGACTGGTCCGCCTTGCCGGACAGTCATTCTTTCGAAGCTCACAGTTGTGAGTAGTTTCGAAGAATGGTTCGTTTTGGAGGTTGGTGCAGGACAGTCATTCCCTAGGGCAAATTCATTCTCTCCAGGTTGCACTTTGCTTAGTGCCGGAGGAATGGCCCAGATAGGTGAATGGTCCAGGTTCAGCAATCAGGGACAGACATTCCCTAGGGCAGACTCATTCTCTCCAGGTTGCACTTTGTTTAGTGTCGGAGGAATGGCCCGGATAAGTGAATGGTCCAGGCTCAGAAATCAGGACAGTTATTCTTCTATGCTTGAGAAGAATAGTCTAGTAGCTCATGACTGATGTTCTACCTTCTGAGGGCAGATGCTCTTCCAGATCTCACAGATGTGAGTGGAAGAATGGCCCAGATGATTCAGTTTATATCATGACATTGTTTTTCTATGCAGGTTGATATCAGATGATATGATTGCTATGGAAAATGTATGTCTCTGGACAGTAGATGTATGCTACTGTGGTGGATGTGTTCCACTGATTGTGACTATATGTCATTGATCAAGTAGCTATGTGCTACTTGGTGTGGTAGTGTACCACTGGATTGTAGTTGTGTACTACTATGGATAGACACAATTGTGTTCTATTAAATGACATTGTTCTGATTGCCTTGTAAACTATCAGAAGTATTGAAAATGATTATCAGATAGATGGATGATCAGTGTACTGATGGACAGAGATTCTCCAGACAGAAAATGGTCCACAACATCTATTCTTCTAGGACATATGCCCGGATTAGAAGAATGGCTCTTGTATCACTCCTTAGAGTGAGTGACTTATTCAGCATCATGTCTGATTACTCAGATGGAGTATGGTTTCGAGAGATGATGCAGTTGATGTTGTCAGATGACACTGATAGTGATGATGCTAATAATGAGATAGTCTATACAACTATGATGATGCTACCGGTTGAATGGTATGTTTGTGCTCAAGACCTTTGTCTTCAATACCTCCCTAGCTAGGAGGGAGTGTTGATATTATGGTAGCTACGGGAGGTATTTACCTCCACGTGTAAACCTGACGAGAATAGAATATTCTGGGAAGCAAGAAGAAACCCTAAATAATTGATTAAGAACCATAGAAGACAAGTCGGCTCAAGAGAATGATTTGTATTAGGTTATTAGCCTCCAAGAGAAGAAGTCGGCTAAAGGAAATGTTATATTCTAAGTAATTAGCACCCAGAATGAGAAGTCGGCCCAGGCAGTCTGGCAGAAACAGTATAAATATAGGACGCCAGTCTTCATTTTGGCCAGCATTCTCAGAACTGCAGAAATACACCTGTGCGCACTGCTGTTGGCCAGTTTGTGCACAAGTCTTGGGAGCAGCTGCTGCCGACAGTTCTGCAATCTGCATTTTCGGTTCTTTGGGTTGGACTCTCTGATCAGTTTTTGTTATTCTTGCTTGGTGCGCTATCCTTGGAGAGAGGTGCGCCACCTTTGTTTGGCTATTAAGCCTAGAGTTTGCTTCCGGAAGCATTCTCTGTCAAGGTTAAGGTGCTCGGGGGTGGCTTCGGCCTATGGTTGGGTGACAATATTGCTATATTGTCTATGGTTAAACGAGCACATCCATTATATTCTAACAAATAGATTCATTGGCAAACTGTACCAGTGCAATTATTTATTTAGTGGCCACATTTATTGCATAAACAGTGCTGAAAATAGATTGCATGAAATTTATCTCCAGATAATAACTGGAAATGTGACAGCAGGAATTAAAGATGTGCATTGGAAACAATTTAACAGGAAAATTAAGGCGGACAAGGCATATTCAGTATCTGGAAATAAAGCAATACATCAGAAATTAAATGCCAAACCAGAATGTAGACAACAGGAATTTAAACTGCTTATAACTCTTTACAAAATCTAAAGAATGAAATTAAATTACAGAAACTGAATTGTCTAGGGTCTACTGTTGTAGAAAGCAAATCTATGGACCGCATGTCCTTTCTATTCTTTCTGGGATGTAAAGTCTTCCTGCTGAAAACAAGAGAGCTATTCTAATTCTATGGGCTATCTATCTATCTCAGTGGATCGTTTTCCTGCTTATACAGTCTCCTCATTAAAGATTTTTTGAATACTCTGCTATGCCTGCCAATGAAGAATTTCTACTTGTCCATTGGTTGCAACTGCTTCGGCTACATTCTATTCTCTGACAGATCCGTTTTCTGCCTGCAAGTGTTCAGATTTAGTCCATGTTGCACCCCAATCTGTCTTAATGTAGCAGTTGAGCAGACTCCACCAAATTCTGTTTTAATGGAGGACAGACTGGAGAGAATGTGGAGCATCAGAGTGGTTACTTATGGAATAGAACAGAATATATCAGAGTGTAGTGGGCAGACAAAGTAGGATGGAGTGGTGTGCTAAATGGAATGGCAGCGGAGTGATTCATAAGTGTTAGAATAGATCGTAATGTTTTCTAGTGGCCCCAATTGTTGATGTAAATTGATGTCATTATGATGGCAGTTATAGTATTTAAGGCCATCATTTGTGGGGCATTTAATTATGTGTAATTGGGCATCAACAGATTCATTGGCATACTGTAGCAGTGCATTTATTCATCTCACGGCCACATTTGTCGATGTAATTAATGTCGTTATTATGGCAAGTGTAGCATTTAAATCCATCATTTATGGGGCATTGATGTACATATAATGGGGCATCATTAGATTTATTTGGTTTCTGCAGTGGAGCATTTATTTGTCTAAAAGCCAGATTTATTGATGTACTTGTGTCAATATGATGGCAGTTGTAGCATTTAACGCCATCATTTGTGGGGCATTTATCTACATGTAATGGGTAATCATTAGACTTATTGGGGTCTTTTAGAGGAGCATTTATGTGGGTCCTTGGTACTTTATCCATGATATCTACATGAACTTCATATTTTGTATATTAATGAAGTTTCCCGCTGTCCAATACTTACGTAATTTGTAGATTTGATATTTTAGCCATATATCAATATGTTATTCATGGTTTGTAGTTTCTAGCTATATATGTCTTGTTGACTTGACATAAGTTAAGGGTGATTATATTAAGTGATTTAACATTGTAACTGAACAAAATGAGGGTTGTTTTGCGGATATATTTACAACTATATACAAGTGTTTTCAGATTTGGTTTATGCATGATAAGATTTCCCTAGAAGGTTGAAGCTTATTGGAATACTTTGGTATCTTTTCTCTTGGTTTTCCTTCATGATTGGGGTTGTTAAGTATTTAAATTTTGTCTGTTGCCTTTGTTGTTCTTTATATATTTTATAACAACCCTACGGCTGAAAATTCATAGGGATAAGATATGAGAAACCTCTAGTATAGAGGTGAAATTTTTGTTTTGCATTAAAACCCCAGTATGCATATTGTTTTTAGCATAGTTTTAGAGATTTTGTGGATGAGATCACTCTAGGTGTAAAAGTGATCTTGTATTTCAACAAAATATTACTTGGGAGAGGTGCTTGACCTTGTTTGAGGTTGTTGGGTGTGACACTCTAGGTTTATTGAGATAAGAACTTGCACCTATGAGAGGTTTTGATGGGCTCCTGTCATGATGTGAGGTGATGGATCTACTACATTGATGATTTTTATGGACATATTTTCAGCACGTGTAATGCTTAGGAGGACCCATGATAGTTGGTAGACTATTTTTTATGGGTTTCCAGTGATAGGTGGTAGATCTATATTATTATTGTTTGGTATGGTTTTATTTTTAGTGTGAGAGATACTTAGGATGACCTACGATAGGTGGTTGATTTGTTTTAGTAGATTTCAGTGTGTTTTTCAAGTGTGATAGGTGGAGGATGTTATTCATATTGGATATTTTCTAGGATGGATATGACTTTGGTCTCTTACTTGTCCTCTAACACTATGTCTATTGTTGGATGGTATGTGGATAGTGGAGCTTATAGACATATGACATATGGCAGGTCATTATTCAATAGATTTCAGTAGCAAGAGGGAAGCATAAGCATGGAGCTTGGTGATGATGCCATTTTTCCTGTGATATGAGTTGGATTCATTTAATTTCAGGTGCCTTCAGATGTTGTTGTTGAGTCGGATAATGTTTTGTTAATTCTGGGGTTGAACAAGAATATTTTTTCAGTGTCTTGTATGACATATGTACATTGAATATTTTCTTTTGACTGATAGTAGTGCACCATCAATGATTGTAGTCAAGCTGGTGAGAAGGCTCTCAGTAGAGGGGAGAGAGAGGGTGGTCTTTATTGGTTACTTGTTGATCTAGTGGTGCTTCTACATTCCATTGAGAGGATATATGAGCCTTCTAGTTTTGAGGAGGCTCTCGAGCATGTAGGAACTCTTAGATATTTTATGATGGTGAGTATACCTCCTAGGAGATATGCTAGTCATGTTGCATTGTTTTCTTCTATTCATGAGCCTTCCAATTATATCGAGGATGAGCAGTGTGGTACCTTGATGGAGTATGACGTTGAGATTGATCCCATGTTTGTAGCTGATGGGGGTGTTGTAGAGTATAGGGACATGATTGATGGATTCTCTCCAATAGAGGGAGTTGATTGTGATGTTATTCTTACATCAATATTATCTTGGGATGAGGGTGTTGATCTAGTTTAGGTTGTTAAGTTGCCAAATATTTTGAGTTGCATGAGAGGGATTCTCATTTTTATAGGTTGTTGATATCCTTGCATGGGTTGTTATCTTTTCCATGAGCTTGGTACATCAATATCCAGGAGTTGAATTGTGCATATTTATATCTTTGTGGATTTGGTAGATGCGATACACATGTCTTGGTCTTGTATGGAGATGTGATTATCTTTATAAGATGTCTTGGACAACTCATGATGTGGTGTGAGATAGGGTTTTGTTCATGTACAATCATCCAATTTCTCAATAATTTCTGCAAAAAACATCTTGATACGCTATTAATTCAACAACCTTTGCAATTTGTGATTTGTTCCAATAGTCTCTAATTGTACCATGCATGTTTTTTGTTCAATATATCATATTTTTCTATTTGAATTTTAGCATTCATCCAGTTGAGGGCTTCAATGTTTAGTACTATTTGATATTCTTCCCTAACTTATGAATAATGTGATGGAAAAGCAATTTGATCATTTTTTTCTTCTTATACTTGCTTATTTTTTGTATTTATAAAATTTTACTTACTATATATTTGGATAGTTTTCGATGTTATCTTCTATTTTCAAGGGGACGAGATTGAGAATACCATGTCCTGCACATAGGTTTGCTTCCGGAATCATTCTCTGTCAAGGTTAAGGTGCTCGGGGGTGGCTTCGGCCTATGGTTGAATGACAATATTGTTATATTGTCTATGGTTAAACGAGCACATCCATTATTTTCTAACAACATGATCATATTACATCCTATTAAGAGTTCACACAGAGACTCATAGAAAATTTGACCAAGGAGATCCGGAGCTTCATTTCCATGAGCTTACACAACTAAGGTAGACAGTGTCACTAGAAGCATTCATAGAGGAATTCCAGCGGGTGGCAGTTATTGTACCTTATGTGTCACAGGCTAGATTATTGATGTTGTTTTATGAGGGGTTGATGGAACCCCTACGAGGATGGGTTAAGGCTTTTAAGCCCAATACCTTACAAGATGCGATTTAGAGGACAAGGGACTTAATGGGGTCAACATCAAAGACTAAGTTTACACCCAGGCCGCCAATTGCTCAGGGAGGAAAGGACCCTAGGGGAATGGACAAAGGCAAGGGGAAGTTGGATGAGGCCACAAGAAGAGAATTGAGGAGAAAACAACTCTGCTATACTTGGAAAGAACCATGGGAGCCAGGACATAGATACATGGAAAAAGGAAAGATCCATTACATTAAGGTTGTTTCAGACAGTGAAGAGGAGGATGAGGTTGGTCATATTCGGAACATGGAGGTCAACCAACCAGTAGTAGAACCCACTCATGAGGAGGAAGAAGACAAGATGGAACACAATGACACAGGGGTTAAGAAGGCTACTACTGCATCCATCAGTGGGGTACAAAAATACAATACATTCAGGATGAGAGGGGTCCTCCGGGGACAAAGAGTCATTGTTCTTATTGACGGGGTAGCTTCACATAACTTTATTGATGCAACTTTGGTAAAGAGGCGACACTTGCCTATAGTAGAGTTTGAGGGATTCTAAGTGGAGGTAGCAAGAGGTAGCACCATGCCATGTGACAGGGACATTCCACAGATGAGACTCACTTTAGGGAGATATAACTTGGCACAAGATTTCTATGTGATGGACCTACCAGACACCAACATCATTCTTGGAGTGTAGTGGCTCATCACGTTAGGCCCTATCACTACAAATTATAAGACCATGGAGATGTCATTCAATACAGATGAAGGAAAGAGGGTAATTTTGAAGGGAATGACAGGGAATACACCTAGGTTGGTAACAGCCAAGCGCATGGAGGCTATATTTAGGAGGGAGGATGTAGTGTACGTAGCAGAATGTTTGGTTTTAGTTCAGATAGATAAGGAAGTGCGCCAACATTACTCCCAAGAAATACAACAAATAATGGGCAAGCATTAGAGTGTTTTTGGACCTATTCCTCCAAGTCAACCTCCAGATAGAGGCTTTGAACACACTATTGAACTAGAAGAGGGAGCTAAACCGGTCATCACTACACCTTACCGGCATCCAAAAAGATTTAAGGATGAAATTGAAAAGGCTATCAAAGAGTTGTTGGATATGGGCCACATTAGACCTAGCTCAAGCCCATTTGCATCCTCGGTAGTTCTGGTTAATAACAAAGATGGAACCATGAGAATGTGCATTGATTAAGGGCTCTCAACAAGAAGACAATCAGAAATAGGTATCTTATTCCCAGGATAGATGAATTGCTTGATGAGCTCCATGGAGCAGTTTACTTCTCCAAGATTGATTTGTGCTCCGGGTATCATCAAATTCGGGTAAAGGAATAGGACATCCACAAAACAGCTTCAAGTGTCACTATGGTCATTATGAGTTTTTAGTCATGCCCTTTGGGTTGACAAATGCCCCCACCACGTTTCAATCTTTCATGAATCACATATTTAATAAACAGTTGAGGAAGTATCTTTTGGTTTTCTTTGATGATTTGCTAATCTATAGAAAAACTTGGGAGGATCACCTCAGGCACCTGGATCAGATTTTGAGCATCATGGAGGAAAAATCCTTGTATGCCAAGGAGTCTAAATGTGAGTTCGGAATGACGGAGGTACTATATTTGGGGCATATTATTGGAGCAAAGGGGGTACAAGTGCATCAGGAGAAGATATAGACCATCCTGGATTGGCCAGCACCCAGGAACATCATGGAGCTACGGGGATTTCTTGGTATTTGCACCTATTATAGGAGGTTTGTTAAAGGATTTTCACAACTTTGTGCACCCTTGACTGATTTAACCAAGAAAGGAGCATTCAAGTGGACTGAAGTAGCCCAACAAACTTTCGATAAAATGAAGAAAGTCATGAGCACTTGCTCGGTTCTAGTCTTACCAAATTTCTCTCAGCCCTTCACATTAGAGTGTGATGCATTAGGGGAAGGAATTGGGGCGGTTCTTATGCAAAACAGGCATCCTATTGCATTTGAGAGCAGAAAACTAAGGGACCCCGAGTTGTTGTACACCATATATGACAAGAAGATGCTAGTTATCATGCATGCGCTAGCTAAGTTCAAACAATACTTGGTAGGGGCCAAGTTTATAGTCCGAACAGACCACGATAGCCTTAAATACTTCCTGGAGCAAAAAGACCCCAATGAAAGGCAACAAAAGTGGGTAAGCAAAATCCAAGCCTATGACTTATAGAATTTGTTGAAGGGAAGAATAACATTGTGGCAGATGCATTGTCCAGGAGACCTCTAGCTTTTGATATGTCAAAGATATCAATTGAGCGGAAGTCACACCTCATAGTGGAATACTCCAAAGACAGGTTTTCTTGTGAACTGACGGATGGGCAAATTCAGGATGACAAGTTTCAAATGTGCCATTGGGAGGGGTCGTCTGAAGTCCCATTGGAGTCAACCCTACCTCACCATCCCGACCATATCGTCGAAGACCTATGTCGTCGAGAGAACTTATTAGCTCATCAGGGAAGTCTTCCTATACCCTCTCTTACCCCGACGAAGATGCATTATTTCCAACATACATTACTTTGATACATTTGGTTTGGCGATTATTTAATAATATGTGGAAGACCGTGCTCATCCCAGCCCACGTCGTCGGAGTGTGAGCTCGAGTTCCATTGTCGTCGAAGAGTTACCACTGAAAAGTTACCAAGACTCACCTCCTGACGACGACCATACAACACATTGCGAAGAATTTAATTTATATATATATATATGTGGGAGAACATGCTTATTATAATATTATTTTAATAATAATCATGGGAATGAGCTGGAGTTACATCGTCGGAGGCATTCACCGTAGAAGACTTACTGCACTCCCTTTCCAACTCTTCCAACGACAACCATGCATATATTATATTAATATCTTTATTGAGAAGATTAATTTAATAAATATTGTTGGAGGATGTGCACCCATGGGGCAAATATATTGTTTTAATATGGTTTAAATCTCATGGGGGCCCATGTCGTCGGGTGTGTGAGCTCGAATGGGAAGTCCTCGTCATCGTTGGAGAAGTTATCAGGACTTACCACACTCACCTACCAACCTTTATGACGACAAACATGCATTATATACCTTTATTATAATAATTATTTTGGTATAACATGAAAAGGCATTATATTGTTTTTAATATTTTTAAAAGCCATTAGAGTTGATCATCATCAGGAGTGAGTAAGCTAGAGTGGAGTGTACCTTGTCGTCGTTGGGAGTGTGCAGTGGCGTGAGAATTGGAGTCTGAACTCACCAACTTCGACGACGAAGACTTGGGGATGTTATATGGGGAATTTCATATCCCACGTAGAAGACCTGAACTATGTCCCATTTTGGTGGGGGAAAGGGGGAAATTATTATTTTATTTTAATTTTTTTTATTGTTTTTATTTTATTTTATATTATTTTATTTTTAATTTTTATTAATTCCAGTTTCACATAGATAGGGGGGATAATTACTATTATTTTATTATTTCTATTTTAGTAATTTTTATTTTTTTTTATTTTTTATTTTTTATTTTATTAATTCCTGGTTTCACATAGGTGGGGGAAATATTTTAATAATTTATTAGTTTTAATTTTAGTAATTTTTTCACATAGGTAGGGGGGATAATTACTATTATTTTATTATTTCTATTTTAGTAATATTTATTTATTTTTATTTTTTATTTTATTAATTCCTAGTTTCACATAGGTGGGGGAAATATTTTAATAATTTATTAGTTTTAAATTTAGTAATTTTTATTGTGCATTAATGGGGGTAATTAGATTATCTTAATTTTAATTTTCATTGATTTCACGTAAATCAAGGACAATTTTATTAATTTTGTTTATAACTTGTAATTAATGTAGGAAATGTAATTAATTTTATTATTTTCCATTTTAGCTAAAATTATACTACAAGCCACAACTCCCATGCCTGCCCAGGTTCTTATTTCAAACTATCTATAGGGGCAAAAACCATTTAAATCACTAAGTGTTGAACTTTCTTATGCATGTGGGATTTTATTTGCAGGTTGAGGATCAATAATCCAAATTCACCCACAAGCTTGATCGACGGTTGTTGAGCGACGTTTTTCAAATGAGCATAACTTAGGATGCAGGTGTCAAAATTGAGCTCATGATACCTCGTTGGAAAGGTGTCGGATAGAGGAATGCAATGGCAGAGGTCTCCAAGACAGATAGGTGATAGAAGACATCAGAAAATGCAGAAGACATCAGACCACGGATTTGGGGACAAAAATGACTGTGCAGACTTCAAGAAGCCATATCCGAGGCTACATGAAACGAAATCAAGCCCGAGATAGCTCGTCGGAAAGCTGGAAGAGGGAAGAGTGGGATGGGATAGCAAGTGTTGGCAAACTCTGAGTCGAAATTGTCTAAAAATGAAAAACACAGAAAGAACCCGAATTTAGTTGAAGAATGGGTTATGCTATGCTCCAACAATCATATCTCAAGCTAAATGCAACAAAATCAAACCAGCAATAGCTCAATGGAAAGTTGAGACAAAGGAGAAGAAGATCAGAAGATCTTAATCAGCAAGCAAACACCATAAACACCCAAAATGGCTCAAGGAACAGAAAACGACGCCAACAAGCAAAGATACTAATATTTGCTAATGAATGCCATTTATGAGTTTCCTGAGGGCGAAAATAACCTCCCAGGAGACTCAATTTGTAACCCCCGCATATTCAGTTTTGACAAAATGAAAGAAATTAAAAATGTAAGATGAGAAACGGAAGGAAAACGAAACGAACATTCATTAGAGTTGAAGAGTCTCTCTTGTTTTATAAAAGAGAGATGGATGAATGTAAGGGAGGGGGACTTTTTCCCTTTGTAAACAAAAGATGGTACTATTACTTCTGAAGGAATAAAGAGCAAGAGGCATTCCGGAAATCTGTGATTTTGATGAATGCATATGAGACTATTCTTTGCACATTTGTCTTCTTCCTGAATAGCATAGAATTCTGTTGTATGAACTATTTCTTCGCTATGTTCTATATGCTCATGTTGTCACATGTTTCCTTGTGAGTATAGAAATAATGTTATGAATACATTGCAAAACTAACTGTCTATGTATCTCTAGCATTGTTGTTATCACTTATCATTAGCATACATGAATTATTTCTAGTTCTGATGATATTATCTCTCACTGTACTCATTCTTTTAGTTTTTCTCCTGGGATAGGTTAGAGGTAGTTAGATTAGATTAGTTTGCTTTCAGTTTAGATTAGACTTAGAATTAATTAGGATTCTTTGGGGGAGAATTCGTTGTCTTTCCCCCTTTTGATTCTTTTATTTTTGAGCGACAACGAAGCCCACATACTCATCGGAAACGCTACACCAAACGAGAGTAGGTCTAATTGGGACCTACCACCGAGCGTTCTCCCTTACCTACTTGCTATGTCACACAGTTCGGGTTCGAGTTCGGGTTCGGCAAGGATTATGTTTGATTCAAGTTCGAATTTTTCAATAAGGTTCGAATGGGGTTTGGCTTGAGGTTCGACTATATACATTATATATATATTTACTTATTTATTTATGTTATATTTTATTTTAAAATATATATATTAAAAATAAAATATAACATAAATTAATAGTAAATGAATATCAATAATTATATATATATATATATATATATATATATATATGAGTAAGAATCAATAAAAAATGAATATCAATAAATTTATATACAAGAAAGAATAATGTAATCATATAATATCCATTTCTTTATTGAAATTTAAACTTTGACTTCAATATTTAGAATGGGTTCAAACTTCATCGACAGACTTCGTCAATTCGCGGATTGTTTTGTCAGGTCAGAGCTAAACCAATAGTGGTCACCTGTGAGGCAGAGGGTCGAGCCTCGAGCAGCAAATTTATGGCCACTTCAAAGTTTAAACCCAACGGTGGAGGCCCGAGCGATGAGGTTTAGACAGAGCCTGGAGGCCCCAGCATTGAGGATAGGCTCAAGCGCAGTGGCGGAGAGCGGAGGGATTTACCACACAGAATAGTCATTGTAGTGATTCTCCTCAAGGCGCAAATACGATACACAAGCGACGACGAGGGTTCATTTTTGATATTCGACGAACCTAGACGAATCTAAAAAAAAATTGAGGTTGACCGAATTTCGAACCTCATGGTTCAAGTTCGACGAACCCTGTGACTTTAGCCTGCTTGACAGGCCATTCGGACCCGTCAACAGGTTGTTACCAATAATGCCTCAAAATTGTGTCGGTGTTGGAAAGACGAATATGAAGAAGTACCATACCATTTATTGGACCCTGTTACCGCCTAAACTAGCATCCAAGTGGAAAGTCCAACCACAGATGCTACCTTGGGGTAACAGATAGGAATTGTGTCACTATCACCTCAACTCAATTTCCCCTTCACTTTTGGAAGGCTTTCATAGACAAAGAGGGGTTATCCCTAATCTATTATTTTTTCCCAGCGGAAAAAAATTCTATATTCAAAAAGAAATGAATATACATGTTACGATCCATATCAGCTGGTACTTTGACTTTATCCACCTAGATTGACGCTTACATAAGTCATAACTTGTCATACTATTCTGCCATACCAAAAACTATATACAAAAACTACAAAAAACATATACATTGTTGGCCCCATTTCCCTTACAGTCTAAGCTCCATTGCTTCAGTCTCCTCTCCTTCCATGAACTCGCAGTATCCAAAAGCACCTACAGCGAGTTGTAATGCTTCTTTGGATAGTGAGTTTGCTTTATCATTTAGCTCCTAGAGGATATGGTTGAAGGACAGCCATTCAAAAGATTAAAAAGAGAGTTTGATATCTTTGAGGAGAGACTCAAGTTTGATACCTTGAACCTTTATCTTTTTTTTTCCCATTCAATGGTGAGCTTGGAGTCCCCCGTCACTTGTAATGTTCTAACATCTTTTTTTACCACAGCTTCCAAAAGAGTCCAACAGGATATAAACTTTGCTCTGTTGTTTGTGCCCGTTCCTGGAGCGTAAGAGATATGGATGTAATGGTTCTGCTATAGATGAAGGACAACCCCCACGCCACAAAATGGAGGGTGACCTTGACAGGCACCATCAAAGAAACCCCACGGGATTTCTAAGTCTAGGGGAGGCATCACCGAAATTCTGGGGTTCTTTGTTTTCACTTCAGCTTTAAAGTCTTCTGCCATTCTTGAAGTTATTTCAGATGTAACTTCAGGCGGAGCAAGCTTATCCTTGAATACGCTCATATTTTTGGTCAACTAGAGATTGGATATCATGATACTAGGGAGTCCAGAGCACATACGATTCGCATCGTTGTCCATCCATTCTTTGAAGAATTCTTCAATAGACGGTTTGTTCCAATCAACCCTCGAGGGCATCTTATTCTTGGCCCTCAACTAGAGCTGGGCTGCATAGGAGCAGGAAAGAAAAATATGTGAGACAGATTCTTCTTGAGAAAGACAAAAAAGAACATTGATTGAAGCCACACCATCCCTTCTTAACGCCATTGTCCCAAGTTAGTAATTTGTTGTTAAGGACAAGCCAGAAGGTAAGTTGCACTTTAGAGGCAAGCTAATCTTCCAGATTAGACTCCACCACTATTTGACCTCTCCTACATGTTGGGCTTCACGAATGGCCTTGTATCCTAGTTTGGCTGTGAAGGAACCCGTCTTCTGGTTCTTTGACAAGACCAGGGAATCTGGGGTGTTCTCATCGATAGAAGTGTAGCTTGATACCAACAAACCGACAAAGGAGGACCAATCCAATCCATTGCCTCCTAACCTCTCAGACATAGATTCTCCGCACATAACCAGGCATCTCTACCTCTGGAGCCAAAGGTCACTGACTTAGCATCATGTAACCAACTTAAGTTTTGGTCTCTAAGGGATCGGATCAAAGCATTAGAGAGCCTGAAAGAGTTCCCTGCTCTGATCCACGGGTCTTCACTTAGGGGGGACAGAATTTCCATTCCCTATTTTCCACGCCACCCGTTCTCTGACCAACGGGAAGGCCTGCACCAAAGCCTTCCATACTTTTGAGCCTCTTTTTTTTATTTTCGACGTTCCTTGATCCAATCCACTATTGATTTGCTTGAGAAATATTTAGATTGCAACGCTCTACACCACAAAGAGGACCCTACTATCATTCTCCGTAGACTTTTCCTTGCAAGAGCTTGAGCAAAAACAAAGATGTCTTTTAAACCCCATCCCCCTAACTCCTTTGGGGATGCAATGGAAGACCACTTGGCTAGATGTGTACCTTTTAGGCTACCTTGACTAGCCCACAGATAACGACAATTGATTTTACGAATATTGTTGAGAATTGCTTTTGGAATCGCAGCAATCGACGCCAAATAAACAGGAATACTCTCAAGAACCAACTTGAGTAAGACCAATCTCCCTCCTCACAACAACAATCTGTTCACCCAGACTGAGATACGAGCCTCGGTTTTCTTTATTAGCCAACTCCAATCCAAGATACAATACTTGTCAGGCTTTAAAAAGAAACCTAGGTATTTCAAACCTTCATCCATCCTTTGTATGGGAGTTGGTATTAGTCTCACCAATTGTTTAAGAACTCCTTCAAGCCAATTGTGAAAGATAATCGAGGATTTGTCAAAGTTTATCTCCATACCTGTAGTTATGCAGAATAAATAGAGCACCTTTTTTAGTTCTGATATAACATCTATTGAACCTTTAATGCAACAAAAGATGTCATCTACAAAGAGGATATGGGAAATAGATTCGCTCTTAATGATTTTAAAACCACTTATTCTAAGATGTTCTTTTGCCTCCTTGATCAATCTACTCAAAGCATCTGCAATAACAAGAAAGAGGAACAGGGATAGAAGACATCCTTGTCTTAGACCTCTGGTGGCTCTGAAGAAACTAGAGGGAGTGTCACTGATGAGAACTGCAAAAGAGGCCAATTCGACGCATCCCATAATCCAGTTGATAGTGGAAATAGACATCCCCATTTGCATAAGAGCTAGCCTAAGGAAGGTCCAATTGACCATGTCATAAGCCTTCAAGAGATCCAGTTTGAGGAGTGCTAATTTGTCCGACGACCTATTGGCTGAGTGTAAGACCTCTTGAGATAAGGCCACCGCATCATGAATTTGACGGTTGATCAAGAAGCCAAACTATTCATCCCCTATGATTTCACTTAGCAGCGGTTTGAGTCTTATTGCAATGATCTTTGAAATTAATTTGTAAACCACATTGCAGCAAGATATGGGCCTATAGTCCTCGAAGGAAGAGCAATCATGTTTCTTGGGAATAAGGCAAATAAAGGTAGAATTCAAAGACCCCAAAAATTTTCCCGATCTCTGGGATTCCCTCACCATCTTTAGAAGATCCTTCTTTATAAAATCATAGAAGCCCAAGAAAAATTCCACCGAAAAACCATCAAGCCCTGGGCTCTTACCTTTGTTCATGGAAAATAGGGTCAATTGCAATTCCGCTTCTGACACTTATGCTTCTAGAACCTTGTTCATTTCCTCATCAAAGACTCACAAAATTTGATACCACTTGCAGAATAGCCTGAATTCGACACCCTCTCGGGGCTTTGAAAAGTGACTGGAAATATTTCACCCCTACTTCTGCTTTTTCATCAAAAGAGTTGACCATTATGCCATCTTCATTCCTTATCTCCCATATGGTATTGATATTCTTTCTTAAATTAGCGAATTGATGGAAATATTTAGTATTGTTATCACTGGCTTTGAGCCATAAGGCTCTGCTTTTGAGTCTATGTTGCTCTTCCTCTTTCTTTAGAAACGAGAGTTTTTTCGCTTCCAAGTTCTTTAGCACAGTTAATTGATCTTCACTTAGCTGACCTTCATCTATCCTCTAATAGAGGGCTTTTATCTTGTCCTCCACTTCCATAATTTGCCTCTGACTACGTGCTTTGAAAATGAGGATCCAAGCTTTGATTGCTTTTTTAACCTTTCTAAGGTTTTCTGCAAACTACTACATCAAAGAAAGGGAGTCCTCTAAATTCAGATTTTTTAATGTTTTTCGAACTAGGGCCTAAAAATCCTCATCTTCCGTCCATATAGGGTTAAACTTGAAAGGAGAGGGGGACTGCTCTATCTGTGATTTTATTTTGAGAATAATTAGTCTATGGTCCAAGGCGCCTCCTTCAATAACCAAAGAGTTGACCAATATATTTTTTCCCAACATAGCCTCGATCACCAAAAATTTGTCCAGCCTCTTGGCTACTACTTCCTACCCAATCCTTTGGTTATGCCAGGTAGGAACTAATTTTAGGGGCTCAATATCCACCAAATGAAGTTTGGTCAAGAGGGAGAGAAAATAATCTCTCTAGTTATCCACCTTAGCAACTTTCCCTAGATTTCTCTATGGGATAGAGAGAAGTTTAGTTCTCCCCCTACCATCAAGAAGGGGTCGTTGAAAGCTCCTGCATAGACCAATTCTTCCCAAAATGGGGTTTATTAGCATAGGGGCCATATATATTGAAAACCGAGAAAGAAAATACAAGATCCTTGACCTTCAACTTAACAGAAATAGTCGACCGAAAGGAGGTATCCCTAATATATTATTAATGTTACATAAGTAAATCTTAATTAATGATTAATCAATGAGAGCAACGATTTACTTCAATAATATGAATCCCACAAAATATATAACAAAGTTAAGGATTCCACAAATAAGTGATTTAATGCTTTAAGATAATACTTCAAGAACAAGAGCATAAACCACAATGATCCACTTGGATGTATTATGAGTTACAACTAGTGGATTAGTACCTGTTACCCCCCATATACTAGGGGTAATTATGGAGATCAAGTCTCAAGGCCCACAGGTAGTAGACATGGAGTGTCGAGAGCCAGATGGACAGAGCATGGCCCTAGAGGGCCCCTCCTTTTCATTGATGTGCCATCATATGTCACTAGCAGCAGAGCAGCATCCATCACATCGTCCTGGCAGCAAAGGACAGCAGGTCTTGCTCCATGAAGTAATAAGTCAGGTATCATGGTAAGCATCACTCTAACATTTGAAGCATTTGAACATGTTGCGAAGAATCTTTCTTGATACAGAACATTTGCTTGGAATTTATACTCTTTGCCTTATTTAACCTTGGTGTGTGTCATTTTGTCCTAGTAAGTTGGTCACCCTCGGGAATAGGGTACTACTGGGGGGTTCCTTGAAGAGTCGTCATCCATTCCCGATCATACTTATCACCTTCCATACTTCTTTCCTTCTGTCTCCTTATCTTTTGGGACTTTCGGGTGTACTGACCCAAGAAGGGATTGTACCTCATTTCATGGGAAGAAGGGGCTAAAGGCCTAGAGGGGAAAGTAGCTGGAAAAAGATAAAAGCCAAATCATAAACCTTCCAGATGCTTGCCCAAGAGGTCTTGAGAAACAATGAAGTGTTATCTGTTAAAAGCATAAAACCTGCAAAAGAAAAAGCTCACATATATAGACGTCCCACTTGTTGAGGGATCTACACAAGTGCATTACAAGCTATGCTTTACCCCTATGGCACTTTGTGTACCTCTCCCTTCAAGTGACATTGTGGTACTTCCTCTCAAGTTCTATGTTACCCATTTGGAGTACCCAATTGTTCTAGACCTTAATTAATTAATGGCAATAAATGGGCTTCGAAAAATGTTGCATCGCAGACGAAGGGCAACACACCCTCTACAAAGGCACCCATAAATGAGACAATACGAACCCTTGTATGTCATGAACCCCATGCCCAAAGGTCTTACCCTCTCCACCTCACACTCATACATGACTTAGAAGGGTTTCTCTCAGGAACACGTTGGACCTGAGGATTCACTGGCCCAATAGGATGCTTTGACACCCCTCCCACACCTAAATTTGACAAATTGTATAATGTCTTGAGCATTTGTTTAGTTTGAAGAGGGGAGTTTGATGCACATATTTGGATGGTTTGATTTTTAGATGTGGCTTACTTGGCATGATCCTGTGACTTATGGACCCTTGGAGGGCATATCTACTTGCCTTTGTAGGACCTTGCCCGGTGGCCAAGTGTTCATGAGGAGATGACCTGTTCGGACCTTTACGAGGGCTTTGGAGCCCATAGATAGATGCAGAGACCCCACGTCTGGGGCAAGATCGTGATGACCAGTTGCACAATGAAGGAAGAAGACGTTGCCTTTGGAGGCACTCTGACGTGACCTTAGGATGGCTTCTACCTCCTCCCACTTGGACGTTGGCCTTTGAAGGCCCAGAGGACACCTTCCTAGCCCATGACGTCACCTAGGGCTCGGGTTTGATGGATACTTGACGAAGGAGATCCTTGATGATGATGTTGGCACGTGTGGACAGGGATTAGGGCCTTTCGAGGCCTAGCGCCATGCTTCTCCAGCTCAACGTCTCCTTGAGGAGGCCTAACGTCACCCTAAAGGGCATGACGTCACCCTTTTGAGGGTTATTTTTGTAAAAATTGAATTTATTTTGATTTTAATGAGAAAATTAAGAAGTAGGCTCAGTTTTATGAAAAGACACAACTTTTGGTTAAATTAAGCCAGGATTTCCCACATAAATATGGTTGGCTTTATTTCGTTTTCATCATAATTCTCCCATTGGGGACTGAAATTGGCGCCCCTTCTGGGGTTATTGGCTGAAATTTTGAGGCACACTTTCTTGGAGGCTAGTTTGGATGCATCTTGGATCATTTCTTTGTGAAGTCTTGTGGCAATCTAGGGTTTTATGCTTGATTATTCTTGGTGAAGTAAGTAAATCTGCAATTTTCATTTCATACTAAATGTTTATGGTATATTTACTTGTTCATATGTAAGGCTATGAAATTGTTTGCTTGAAACCCTAGGAGTATGAAACATAAGGTGCTTCTTTCTTGCTCTTCATTTGCTAAGCTTTGTCAAGGAGATCTTATCTAGACAAAATTCGAGAGCCCTAAAGTGCTAGTACTTTAGAAGCTTTGTCTAGTTATTGTTGTATAGAATATATTTTTAAAGTCTAAGAAGAAGAAAATTTGCTAGGGCCTAGAAGTGCCTACACCCTAGTTGAGCTTTCTCTCTAAGGCTTGGCACTTGAGGAGTTAAGGTGCTATTCCTCAAGCTTCCACCTTTTAATCTCTTAAACACATATAATCATTGTTATTTCTCCAAGTTAATGTGCTGATATAATTGACTCCATAAGCCCTCAAGACACTAGTCTCTTGTTTCTCTCTTGTTGGAAGGTTGATCAAACACTTAAACTCTATTCTCTTAAGCTTATACTAATTAACTCTAACACTAACTTAGCCTAGATCTCTAACTTTATTGCTGTTGTTATAAATGTTTGTTACAGCCATCTAACTACAGCAAATTTTCTGCATAATTGACTTTAATGCTGGCTAAACACTTCAAAAATTGTTTGTGACAATTGGTTATCATTCTACATAATAAATGCTATCTTTTCATTGTCTCTTCAAGCATTTTTGAAGAGTATTTTTTGCAGCTGTTACAATATATTAATTGTTGTTGTTAATATATATTAATTGCTTCCCTTCCGACCCATTAGGAAGAAGGTGTAATTAATTATCCCTTCTGACCCATTACAAAGGAGACCAGGATGATTGTTTTGAGCTATAGATCGTCAGATTTCGCCGGTGGAATCACTAGGGTGCACTCATTGAGCCCAAGAGGTGCACAAACCCCCAGGGAGTGAGATCCGAAGATTCATAGGTTGGATCTTCAGTCCAACAGTCATCAAGGTCAGTCTAGAAGCTAGGGCGCATCTTTTGAGACAGTTTCCAGCTCATTCCGACGGGTATCACCATCAGGGCGAGTTTTCCGGATTCTACAGCAGCTATCGTGAGCTGCCAGACTGTTTTTTGTTGATTCATCCGTGCATGCGCAAACCAGCACCCATTCTTCTGGTCGCATGTATTTCTTATCTATTATTTTGTGTTCTAGTGACGATCCATGAGATCTAGCTGACGATTATCATATCTGCTTCCAGTTATTGTTGTGTTTCCTGCTTTTCCAACATTATATATATATTAGTAAGTTGCGATGTCCTTATTTCGCATGCATCGACTTATACTACCAAAACATATAATAAACTGGAACACCCATGCAAAAGTCACCAACATCATTACACAGCAACTCAAACGCATTCAAAAACCCCCAAAGTATCAGATTCAGTAGCCAAAATTGTAGTTCAACAATAGATATCCAAATCAGCTGGATCAGGGATATTTCAGTGGCATCAGAGCCTTCTTCCTGCCAGCCTGTGAAGAAGTGGTTCTCATGACCCCATGATTCCGAGAACAGGTGAAGAATACCCAGAGGGTCGAGGACATATTGGGGACGAGTACATTCAGTACCGCATAGGTCATAGCAGAGATAGGAGAGATAGAAACCAAAGGGATTACACCCCCTTCCGCACTCAGGCAGATACAGAGCCAGAGATAAATGACAGAGAGCATATCAATTCAGACACAGAGGCATGTTATCCCCCACTTTCAGGGATAACTAGGAGATCATGTCTCGAGGCCCACAGGTCCTAAGACATGGAGTACC